>JAUMHB010061553.1:0-14590 GCA_032359685.1 Pittosporum tobira
ATTTGTAAGACATGGATTTAATAATAAATTGGCAATCCAAGTCGGGGTGTGGATGCCCAGATTTGGGGGTGTCACACAAAAAATGTTCGACAAATCAAAAACTACAGCTAAAAATTAATTTTTTAACAGCTGTTTAAATCAAAACACACAACACAAAAAACTTGGTGGTGTGAAACAACTTTTACGCTTTTGGAACTTTTCATACATAATTAATTATTAAAAATATCTTTGTATTTTTAAAAGTTGCTATATTTCTCTTATTTGTCTTAATACTTTATATCAATATTAATATATCAATTTTAAAATAAATATTTTTTTAATAATAACAAAAATATTAATATAAAATTACCTTAAAATTAATAAAATTTGTTAAAAAATAAGACTAATCAATATATTTGAGCCAAATAAGACTATTATGTATTTATCATAACTTTTAAAAGACATTAAATAAATGTTTCTCTATTTAAATGACTATTACTATGTGAAATTATTATAGTCGCAATAATAATTTAAAAAAATATTCGTGTCAACTCAATAAAAAAACACACGCTCTTCAAATTAACAAATCAATTTAGTAATAAATATTTTAATAATAACAAAAAATATATTAACTCAACAAAATCACTAATATTTTGATCATTTTATTTTATTTCTATCATGACATCTATAATTTAAACCAAAAAATAATTATATTATAGTTTCATCAACCTTAAGTCACCGAATATAATTCTAAATTTTTACAAATAGTTACAGCAACTGTATCAGTTAAAACAATTAATACAACTACAGTTGTTCCAATTACAATAGTTGCGAAAACGAACGGACTCTTAATGGAAGGGCAAGTATATACTTGTTGGTAACTACTATTTCCTTCTCTTAATAATTTTATTATAATTTAGGATACCACTTTAACAAACAATTATTTATTCTCTAAAAACAACTATCTGATCAAAATATTGCCTACTACTTAAAAATAACAAGGTAAAAATAACATAATTCTAAGAATTGGGAGTTAAACTCACTTATGAGTTATCAACACTTCTTTCATACTCTCTCATGCCTATAATACTCGCAACATATTTTTCACTTATGTGACTGTTTTCATCTCATATTAAGTGTTAAATTTTGATTTTTTGAGATAAAATTATATTTTTAAATATTAAAATTAAATATATATAGATTCATATACTAAATTGAAAAAAATATAATTTATAATAAATTTTACTCCATTCATTCCAAGTTAACTTACCAATTTAACTAATTTGAGTCAAATTAACTATTTAAAAATAATTTGAGTGGATATAACTATTAGAAACTACATACAATTTATTAATAACATCAATTTTTATAAATAATTTTTACAAAAAATCAAAATCGAACATTTGTTTTAAGATAGAGGGATTATGTAATTTCTAACGACCATAAAATGGTGCACAAATTAAATCTAAAAATGATCAATTTGACTAAAAACAATCAAATTAGATAATTAATTTAAGATGAGGGAGTAAAAGTTTTAAGACTCATCATATACATATTTTTAATTACTATAATTTTATTTAAAATTTTAATATATTTAAATATTTTATATTAAATTATAAAATGTTAAATATTTTATAAAATATTTTATTTAAAATTTTAATATATTTAAATGTTTAAGAAAAAAAGTTAATTTCAATTATTTTTTTAAAAGTAAATTGAATCCGTATATTAAAAAATTGTGTTAATATATTATGACAAATTTTATAATATGATAAATTATATGAACAATTTATTTAAATACATACACAAAAAAATAAGACTTGTTATTTTTTAATACATTATAAATATTGACATTTGGCCTTGGTAATGCAGGGCGTTCAGACTAGTATTATATAAATAGACAAACAATAAGTCTATTTGGTATAATTATCAAGTCAACTCAATTCATTTATCCAATCAACTCAATCTTAAAACTTAAAAAATAAAAGTTAGATTGAGTTCAAATTAAATTCATTAATGTAATTAAGAAATTTTTAAAAAAGATACATATTAATATATCATATAAATCTATACACTAAGTTTATTTTGTTCATATACCTAGTTAACTCGAATATAAAGACTTCAAATATGCGATTCAAATGAAGTTCTATATAAGTTCTGTTTAGATGTTTGATTAATTACCAAACTTTAATTTAATTATATAATGTTAGAGAGTCGTATAATATAAATAATATTATATTTTTACATTTATCAGTTTGTGTCTCTTTGTATTTTCAAATAAACATGAATTGAAATAGTATTTGATGTATCACAATAATAGACAAATATATTTAAAAAATATGCGAGAATACCAAGTAAAAATACAAAAAAATATATATAAATACATTATGAGCAATATATTTAAAAAATAACAAAAAATTAATTATTTTTTTTAAAAAATAAAACAAAAATTATAAATAATATATTAAAAAATTGAACCAGTTAAAATTGGTGCGACTAGAAAACATGTTACAAGTTTGCGTGAGACGGAGCTTGGTTGTGTGTCACACTCGACTTTTTAGTCCGTGTCAAAGCTCTGAATCATCACCAAGATTTGATCAAACCTTTTCTTCTTCAACACCAACGTTGAAGTCTCTCTTTTCAAGCCCTAACCCTAGCTAAAACTAATCTCCACTCCCTCCTCTCCACCATGTCCACTACCCTCACCTCCAAAGTCTTTGCAGGCAACCCATTTAGACTCAAGACCTTGGAGGCAACCCATTTAGACTCAAGACCCCAAAACCAAGTGACCCGTTTTCACCCACATCTGCTTTCGAAGGCCTCAAGACCCAGCTTTTAAGGATTGCTTGGAAGATCTTGGAGTTAATTGGACTGAAAATTATGGATTCCAGTTTTGTGTTTTGCTTTGTGGAGTTGAGAGCTTTGATGGTTGCAACCAATTAGTCTGATGCTCTAGCTGTGCGTGGTGACATTGCCGTTTCTGGACATGTAAGTGTTAATTGAGACTCCATTTTGATCAGTCTGGAATTTATCTTTCAACAATTGCTCAACGAAAAGTTCCACTATTAAAGTTCAAATTTTCGTTGAATTCATCCGTGTTTTCAAATCACAAACACTGGTTATGCATTGGGCTGTTTCGTTTAGCTTGTTCAGTTGGTAAGGCCTGATCGCTTAGTGTGAATGATGGTGCAGTGGCTCTTGTTAGGACAAAAACAATACCTGACCCCACCACATCCAAGTTCAGTAGGATATGATGCAAACTCGCCATACCTTAATTTATAGGGCATGTGTAATATTTCTATCTAGATTTAGTTAGTAACACTTTGGAATCTATCAGAACTATCGTAAAATACCATCTAAAGAAATGTATTACAATATTAACTAAATTTCCATATTTGAACAATGAATTGGTTTATGAGTTGAGGATGTGAAAGTGTGAACAGCTTCCTTTTTCTCCGCAACTTTTCTTTTAGTTAATGCTGCAAGTATATAAATTGGTGACCCTCCTTAAAGTTTAAAAAGGTATTACGGCTCCAATTGGATGTTATAAGAAAGTGACGTAGACAAGAAGAAAGAATAAAAGTAGTTATTGCTTCTACATGTTTGGTTGGTTCGATAATTGGTAGGAAATCATAATTTATAACTTATCATTTTGCAAAATCATGGTCAAATTTTATGAAAAAATTAGAGGGAAAATGTTTCATGTTGTTGGAAATGTATCAGAATCTGTTTTTGGCAGGATTGTGGAGCGATTTGTGTATTATTTTTCCTGATATGTTTGGATGTTATGGTTCTTCAATAGCTTTTTGTTTCGCTAGTGCTTGGTGGGTTTCAAGCATATTCCTGTAGAGTTTACGCACTGTTAGGAGGCTTTTTGGCTGTGCAGAGTAGAAAACACCAATTAAAATGAATGCATCCTAACCCCTAAGCAGTTGGAAGTGGTAGTAAGCTCCAAGATAAGTTTCAGAATGAAAAACCCACATAGGTTTTGGGTTCGAATCCCTACAATGGTAATGAATTTCTTGGGGTGCTCTCACATAGTTTATTATGGGATTATCTGGCGTGCGTGGTTGGTAAGTTATTGCGTGCGCCCCGTGGTTTTATCCTGTCCGTCCCCTAAAAGTAGAGGTTGTGGGTCCACTGTTAGCAAAAATTAATTTGGTGGATTTTGATTACATCCAAAATGTAATGTTATCAAGATTCATGATGCTAATGGATATGGTACCAAAGTAAGTATTTATTATCATTGATATGACATTTTGTGTTTGGATTTGCATCTTTTGTTTTGGTACCAAACAAATCAATTGTTATAGAACTTTTCATTAATTATGGCCTTATCACATTAGGAGGGCCCATTACATTGCGCCTCATACCTATTCTGTGAACCCCACCTTTGGGGTTTAGAGATTTTTCATTCTGCTGCTTTTGGGCCTGCCTTTGGGGTTCAAATGTTTTCCTTCTCAAATTAGGGTTTGTTAGACGTGACATCATTTTCCCGTATTACTTATATATAAGCACATATATCTAAGATATAGAGGAGTATTACCAAATTCTTATTTAGGACAGATCTAAAGTGCTGAACTTAAAGGCTTTTTATTTTCTTCCAGGAGTTGATTTGCATTATATTCAGGTTTGTGCGTTCTCTGCTGCGTCAATATATAAAAATTTATGGGTCAAGCAATTCAAACGATTCTTTATCAGCTACTTGTGTTTATCTTGATTATTCTTTAATTACGGTTTGATCATCTGCATACTCATTTTTCAGATCTGTAGGTATTATTACAAGGTTAGCTAAAATTTCTCAATATAACTATTTTTGTCAAAATGTAATCTTTGATAAAGAAGCATCCCTGTTCCTTTGACTGATCATGCTAGAATTCTGGCCTTTTGTTTTTTTCCCCCAATTTTAATAGCATATGTACATGCTTCAGTCCTGATTCCTATTAATTTGTGTACTCTTGACTATTCTTTAGCAGTTGCTTAATCATCTAAATGTTCATTTATTCAGATTATTTAATGTGATTGCAGGGTTATCTGAAATTATCTTGATATAGCTATTTTTGCCAAAATTGTAATCTTGAAAGAGAATCATTTGAATTGATCGACTTATCATACTGGAATTATGTTTTTTTGTTTTTCGTCACCAATATGTGAGTGTGTGAGCCTAGACACATATTTGTGTGTTCTTTGAGCATTCTTTCAATTAATCGTCTGCTTCTTCATGTTTCCAGATCTCAAAATTCCAATACCGGGTATATGACGGACCACAAAAGTAGGACCAAGCAAACTGAAAAGAGCAAGCATCTGAACACCAGTTCAGATGCGTTCCTGGTTAATACCGAGGAATTCTACTGGAAGACGAAGATCTGCCATAAGTGGGAGGTCACAGATCAATGCAGACATGGAAAGAGATGTAACTGCTCTCATGGGCAGTCAGGTATGCTTTGATTATGACTAAATTAATGAGTTTATCATGATTGTTTTACATTTATTTTTTTCCCGCTTTAATCTCTTATAGATGATAAATTTAACACTGAATGACTGAATAAAACTAGGTCATTAATAAGCAATTAAGCAACTAATCATTGTCTGTTATTTTGTTGTACTTGTGTGTCATTACATTATTTCTGAAATTGGTATCCCATATCTTTGGTCATATCTTCGAAGCATTTATGCATGGAACCTCTTTGTTGTATATCTGCAATAGAGATCTGATACACATATTACAGTTTATTAGAAATTTAATAGTGGCACTAGCTTCTCTTGGATCACAGAACATGGATATTTCTAAATTATGACAGTTTGCAGGTAATGCTTGGATATTTAATTATTAACTTAATTCACTTGCTTATTGTGTTCTGCGTTTCCTTTTGTCGTTATTGTCAGTTTTTTTTTTGGTCTGTCGGTACCCTAGTTCAGAAATACCTATGCACGACAAAATAAGCAACTCCAGCTCAAAAACTGGAAAATAGGTAAAAGGGATCACCGGATTTATGGTGATTGGCTCGATGGGTATATTCCGCTGGAGGACTTACGAAGCAAAAGGGACTGCTGAGTATGGGCTCGGCTTCTGTCAACATTTATAGGAATTGGACTGCTAAATTTCTCCTTTCTAATAATGTCCTTGAATGGATGGAACAATTATGCTTTTTTATCTTCTATGGTTGATTAACCCCTGAACATTTTGGTAGCCGTTCTGTTGAAAACTCAATAATTGAATTATTTTATTTTTGCTGTTATTTGGTTTTGGTTAATGTTTGAATGTGTTGGCCTAAGGAGTTTTTTAGTTGGTTAATAGAACAGGTATGTATAATCGTCTCCTAGAGGTTCTAAAGTTTGACGCAGATGGTATTAGTGTTTTCCCATGCACAATCTTATTTTGGAAAAAAGAAACACATAACACCGCAATAAATTGAAATTATGTTTTTATATATTAAAGTTTTATTGTAAGAGTTTTTTGAGGAAATTATCTTTAAGATTAATTAGAAGAGCTACATTAATCAGTTGTTATAGATACAGACATCCTTCGATTTAATGCTTGGGCCATAAAAGGGCATTTATAGGAAGAAATCATACAACAAAAAATGGGTACAGTAATGATTTATCTATCTGATTAGGATATTGTTTAAATTAATTCAAATATTTTGAGTTATTAAGATTAGATGTAATTTTTTAATGTATTGTTTGTAACATTTTTTTTTATTATCTTTTTCTGTAAAATATCTAATTTTATGCAATTTTTTGAACGTATTGTTCATAACGTATTTTTATATATATTTTTTGTATTTTTTGTTAGTTTTTCTCGCTTGTCTTTTTAATGTATTTGTTTATGATTATAATACATCAAATATTGTTTCTTTTCATGTTGATTTGAAAATGTAAATAAATACAAACTGATAAATAAGAAACCATAATATTATTTATATTATGCGAGTCTCTAATATTATGTGATTAAATTAAAAGTTTAGTAATTAATCAAACAACTAAGCTAAACTTATACTCTTTTTGTTCCATAAAAAGTGGTTTAGTTTTAATTTTTTAGTCAAATTGATCAAATTTCAAATTAATAATCAACTTTATATATTTAGGTATTTAAACAAACGAACATTAGATATAGAAGTACATTTGATGTAGTTTGTAATGATTATAGTTTTGTCGCATATTTATGTATAGATTAGTTATAATTTTGATTTAAAAAATGGTCAATTTGATTAAAAAAATTCAAATTATGCCACTTTTTATGAAAGTATAAAAATTCGCTTGAGTCCCATATGTAAAATCTTTACATCCGAGGTAACTCGGTAGATGAATCAAATAAATTCGATAATTATAGATTTATATGATATATTGATATGTATTTTTTTAATCACATTAATAAGTTTAATATGAACTCAATCCATATTTGATTTTTAAAATTTTTAAGAACGAGTTGACTCAATAAATGAATAAAATAGACTCATTATTTATCTGTTTATATAATATATTGATGTGGAAGATTGATACTTACTTGTGTTTAATCACAAATTTTATTGTCTCACATTAAAAATAGCTAGATTATGAATAATTTAATTTGATTTTGTAATCAGAATATATTTTTAATTTGACTTTGACTTGGTAAAAAATAATCCCATTAAGGACTCTTATTTTCTACTTTAAATATTTGAAATATATTGCTTAAACTTTAGAAGTAATTAGAGTCGCATTTAATATGCTTTAGATTTTGAAAAAATAAATATAAAATAATTATTCCAGAATATTACAGCTGGTAATTGGGTATATGCGGACACGACGGGTAAATAATAAATTAGATAGATTTATTCGTAGGCAAATTTACTCGTATATTTTTAGATATATACTACTCTTTTATGTAAATATTAAAAAAATCAAATCAAAAATAAAAATATATCAAAAATACCTTTTTTTTACTTTATAATTTTTACAATATTTTTTAAAAAATGTCTCATACTTTTGGGACAAGTAATTATTCACTTTCAAACAAAATGAACTCATTATTATTATTATTACAATTACAATTAGCTTTTTTTTTCACGCAACATTTTCTTCCATCGTCTAAAAATATGAAGTTAAAAAATTCAGTGACGGATTGTTTAAGGTAATTTTTTTTAGCGCGGAATACAATATTACCGAAAACACATTATATTATTCTTGGCCGGTTGGTCCCATAACTGACAGCTGGACCTTTAGGGGGATAATTTGGGTCCCACTTGTGACAATTTGTCCACGTGCCCATGAAGTAACTCACCGTGTCATCGCCCCCCTCCGAGCGACTACTGTTCAAGCCTCTGAACTAACCAATGGTGAGAAGAACAAAACCATACTATGCTCTTCTCTCTCTTAAGATATCTCCATTTTCAAAGCCGCACCCCAGCCATCCGACCTCATCCCTACTACCTCCCCTTCTCAATGTCCATAAAACTTAGCGCTCATGTCTTTTCAGGCAACCCACTCAGATCCCTAAACCAACTGACTCAATTTCACCCGTCTCTGCTCTCAAAGCCCTAAAAGCTAAGCTCTTGGCCCACACCCACCTGCCATCTTGTCCCAATTTTAAGGTGCTGCCCTTCAGAAAGGGCAGACTTTAAGCGGGTACCATCGGTGATTTGAATCCGAATTGGCATTTGGCTTGGTTGAGTTTGTATGAATGTAGGGTTTTCTTGGACAAATCTGAGGTTGATTTGACTGAAAATTCTTTAGTTTATCTGGGGTCAAATTCTGAGGACGACGTAGTTTATTGGGCAATTGATGTGACTGATGCTGGTAATTTGGTCAATAAATTTGGGACTAGACAGTTTTGCTTTGTGGAGTTGAGGACTTTGATGGTTGCAACTGGTTGGGCCAATGAGGTAGCTATGGGTAACCTTGCTGTTGCTGGGCATATAAGTGTTAATTGACATCTGAATGTTCAAAAATTCCCCTCAAAGTTGTTGACTGCATTACTTTTTGCCTGAGTTTTGTGAAGAGAAGCCCGTAAAGTTCAAATTTCTGTTTGGTTATTGGAATTAAACATATAATTAAAGTTTATTTTTCAGAGTTTTTAGAAATTTATAGACCATTTTTGGTGGGTCTTGACAGATGATTGTTATGTAAGAAAGCCTTCCTTTCCCTTTGCAGTTGTGAGCTTAATCAATTTCATGTTGTATTAACTTGTTAAACTTGTGTGTAAAATGATTAACTTGTCAACAGTCAAGCATCAATAAGGAAGAACACTAAGAATTATCTTGAACCTTATGCTTTGGCAACGAATAATGGATTTTTATCCTTGAAGATCTTTGTCCTTTTTCCAAGTTCCTCAGAAAGGAGAGCAACTTGATGTTGTGTGTCGAAATTTTGGAAAAGGAAAAATAAAAAGAAATAAAAAGCTAATTTGTTGAATAGTAGTTGGAAAATGGAAGACATTAGCCTTTTCATGCAGTATGCTGCCACGTACCTTATTAGATCATTTTTCCTATTATTAAACTGGTAGAGGGATGATTCAAATCTCACACGTGTACATAGAACTATAGATACTTCATCCTTCTATGTGCCACTCTACAATTTACTTTACTGTGAAATGCATTTACATTGTGCACGATGGATTTGGATCAGGCTAGAGCATTACTGGAATGGCATAACACATCCCGCTTTTGTGGAAATTGCGGAGAAAAAACAGTCCCTATGGAAGCCAGGAGGCGAAAGCAATGTTCAAGTGAGTCGTGCAAAAACAGGATGTACCCTCAAGTTGACCCGGTATGATGATGTTCATATTTCACTGCCCCGACTGGTGTTAGAATTTTGACTTGCTGGGTCTCCTGAATGAGTTGCTCTCTGTCATCCATTTTCCCTTGCACAGATTGGCATCATGTTAGTCATTGATAAACAGAATGACCGTGTACTTTTAGGCAGACAGTCAAGATTTGTGCCACGAATGTGGTGCTGCCTTGCTGGTTTTATATAGGTAAGATATTCATACTTACGAGTCACAATTAGGAAATATCTACTATTGCTACTTGCAAAGTACCATGTGTGATCCATAGTGAGCATATTCTATCTGAGGTACTCACCTATTATATACTCCATATAGCAGTGACTTAATAAAGACAGGTATTAAAATCTTACTTAATTGTTTCAGCCAGTGTTTGTTGATTCTGTTTTGATTATAAAGTTATATATATGCTATTATTTTTCATTTAACCATAGCCAGGAGAAAGCTTGGAAGATGCAGTGAGGAGAGAAACATGGGAGGAGACTGGCATAGAAGTTGGAGAAGTTACTTATCATAGCTCTCAACCGTGGCCTGGTATTGATTCATTCGCTATTTCTTTCCTTTCTATATCTGGTGTTATGCGGCTATAGGATAAGATATAGTGACATAGAGTAATCAAATTCCTCACTGAAGTCATATTCAAGTCGATGTCATTCATCTTACACGTGGCTTGGCTTCTACATATAGAATTTTATCTTGAGTTATTTTTGCTAATTTGCTCCGTGTAGTAATAAACTACCCACGTGCTAGCTCTTTCTAAAATATTCTACGAACTTCCCAAGTTGCATCTTATTTTTATTTCTATTTTGGCCCTTGGTCTTAAAAATCAGCTCAACAGCAGATTTGAACAAGATAGAGAAATTGCAGTGCAACTAAAACTCAGCCAGGAGCAACCAAGGTCTAAATGTGTTGTTTAAGTTCCCTAGACCCAATATATTATCAACATGATTATAGCCAAATCACACTGGGTATAAAAAGCATGGCTCCCAAGTCCCAATAATTTCTTTTTACGGTAAGCAGTATGTACCTAGGATTCTTGTGGACAGGGGTATGAGTTGCACGACCAAAGAGAAAACAACCAAGAAACTGCCCCCGCACCAAATATATCAATTAATAGAAATCTGAGGCACTTGCGATAAGTATGAACAGATGGCTAAAGTTCAAAGAGTAGCAAACTTGAGCAACCCGCAATTTGTGCAAGTATACTAGATTTATATTCTTCCCCTACCCCTCCTACACTCTGTTGTATGTACCTCCCTATACATTCTGTCAGGATGATTGTGTATTATGTGTTTTTGAAGTTTATATATGCACATTCTGTATCTCCCAAGCTATTTTTATGGCTACTTTGTTTTCCCATGCTGTTCGGTAGATGCTAAAGGTTCCGATATTTAAATTTCTGTTAGGCCATACGTCAAC
Source organism: Pittosporum tobira (assembly GCA_032359685.1). NCBI lineage: Eukaryota > Viridiplantae > Streptophyta > Magnoliopsida > Apiales > Pittosporaceae > Pittosporum > Pittosporum tobira. Next base: position 11,162 of record JAUMHB010061553.1, read on the forward strand.
TCACTTTGTGAAATTTATTATGTTAAATTTCAGTTTAATTTTATACGTCGCTTGTTTGTTGGCAGTCGGATGCCAATTAATGGTGGGATTCTTTGCGTATGCTAAATCTCTTGAAATAAATGTGGACAAGGAAGAGTTGGAAGGTTCGTTAAAGTTTAAACATAGTAGCTGTTCCTACTAATTGTTCTTCTTTTTCCTTTTCTGTTACCATGATTTCTTCTTTTGATGTTTGTTGACCTCTAAAGGGAGTAAAAATATTATTCTCCACATTTTTGTATTTTGTGTGAAACTGGTGGTATACTCAAGTTACTATTTGCATCAGTACGTAACAAACTGGTGTCTTTAGGCATAGAATGCTTGCAACCTTGAGATTTTGTTTGCTTAGATGCTCAAATGGCACAGTCGAGAAGAAGTCAAGAAAGCATTGACTTTTGAGAATATGGGAACTCGGGAAGGCGCAAAAGACAGCAGGTTAACCAGATGTGCAAAGGTATCGAGAAAAGTCAGAACCTGTACTTGGACTTCAATGTGGAAAGTGGGGAACTCGCTCCCATGTTCGTCCCTGGGCCCTACGCTATCAGTCATCACCTCATCTCTTCCTGGGCCAATAACAAGGTGTAGATGGTATTGAAGCACAGATGGAACATGTACCCAAAAAAGAAGCACAGATGGAACAACTTACGTTGAGTCAAGCTATGCCTTTTTTCGTAAGTCAGAATTGTAAAATTTATAAGATTCATATTATTTCCTGTCATTACATGATTTGCATAGGCACAATAATATTTGGCTCTGGTCAGGCATCGACTCGTCATGATGAAGTAGGATTTTGTGGTAACTGTAGGAGGGCCGAAATTTCCTGGAGCACTCTGGATTGTTTTCTTAGCCGGGATTTGCAGTCTACAAGTTAGCAAAATTGAATTACTAGTTCTTTTGATATTCTTTGGTAGTCTAGTTTCTAGATTTTCTCTAAATCTCCCATTCAATTAAATTTAGATTGCTCTCCTATTTGCAAAAGCTTGTTTTATTATGTTATACGTAGTATTTTATTAGTCAATAAAAATCGTTTCTCTCTTTCCTTCCTTCTCCTCTCAATATTGAGGGAAGTATAAAAATCTTTTTAACAGGGATAGAATAATTTTAATTGTAGAGGGTTTATATTATTAAAATTTTGAACATAAAAATGGACCTTACAAAAATGTATGTAAATCCGTGCCTAGACTGAAGACCTTTCGAATAAACCAGCATAAAACATATTGTTGTACTTCGTGAATCCAGTTAAGCAAAAGATAGGCAAACGGAGGTTCATTTCATTTGGCTAACTCTGTCGTTTTTGCTCATCAAGCTACAAAATGACTTTTACTTCGACATTATTAAACAGGGGATTACATTATTAACATATTATTATACATATTGCTTGTGATCAATGGATAAATGGTACCTTAAAAAGTTGTTTTCTTATATACTTTCTCAGTTGCTCGTCCCCAATTTATAGTTGACCTAGCCAGAGCGTCCATGGGGTCGATACATCTCTTGAGAAGAGGGTCATCCGGCGGCAACAAATCTTGGAATTCATCAGCTGAAAGGATCACCATGTTGACTGCCCTCACTAGAAGAACATGAATAGCAATTCTTAAAAGATTTCGCGCTCCCTCCCTGTCCTTTTTGCTCAATGCTTCAACTGCTGGAGTCACTAAATGCTCCATTGTTGGCTTATCTGGTAGAACAACCTCAAATCCCTGTCGACCATAATCCAGACATAATGTCATTTTATACCAACTTCAAAACAAAAAAGGCTTTATTTTTTAATTTTTCCTTTTTGGTCAAATAAGACTCTTTTCATGGACGGAGTGTGATATTCTGTTTCTATTACGAGGAAAATCTACAGTGTTCGTAGCTAGTACATAAGCTTATGGTGGGTCAAATGCATACAAGTTCAGAAACTGCTTATGCTAATGTTATTGTGGATGACGTCATGAAATGCAGAAAGTATTTAATCTTAATTTGGCCTTGTTCCTTAAAAAATAATACCTGATTCTGTAGTTTCCTTTTATAGAAGCTTGCCATTGGAGTTGAATCTTTTGCTAGAACCCCGATTCGGACATTACTTCCTGCTTCAACTGGTTTGAACTTTGCTTCTTTGAGTTCCCTGGCTACACAATCTCCCACATTAAGAAAAGGTACAGAGCAACCCTGTGACACCTCTCCATGCCAAACATGAGAAATATGGCATGGCATAACAATGCATTGGGCTCCTGATTGTTCAAGAAACGCCCTTTTCTGCCTCAAATTCTCGATGATCAGGTACTGATCCAAGTGAAAATTTCCATCTTTTCCGTTGATTGGGGGAATTTGAAGTGAAAGATTTCTTCTTATTGCCGGGTCGCTGCAGATGATGAAAGGAACAGATTCCCCTCCACTCCTTGAACTCCACCAAACAAGCTTTTCCAAGAAACTTAGAGTTGAAAGAACAGATACTCCTCCGATGATCCCAACAGGGATTTGGCACCTCTTTGAAGCTGCAAATGAACATGAAATCTGCTTCGATTCAGGTAATTCTCCACTCTCCTCAGTTTGTAATGTTATAGATGACAATCTTGTTCTTTGATGCATTCTTTTCTTGTTTACATTTTTGACATAAACTTGGGGGCAGTTTAGTGAATTGAAGGAGATTTTCATGACCCCATCAAACATCCTTAAAGATTTTTGAAGCCACTGATTCTGTACATATATATTATAAAGTATAAACCCCTGTATAGAATCTGCAAATTCTATCAGGCACCAACTTCAACTTATTGGAAGATTTCTTACTATTTCTTCCATGATTAATAAAACCCTAAACCCACATCTCATGTTCTCGGAACTAAAATTTCCTTTTGTGCTCTAAAATCAAGAACTTCGCAAGAATTCAGACCCTAAATATTGACCTTAAACAAACCAAATATTCATGTACCAAAAAAAAAAAAAAAAAACAAATATTCAATATTTGAGAAAAAATCTCAAGACCAAAACACAAATAATTGTTTGTTTTAGAACTTGAAAGAACAAACAAGATATAAGTAGCATTAATTGTCCAATCATGGAACCTTATGGGGAATCTACAATATGATGTAATAGCCTATCACCTTTTGTTTTGTTCGCTGCCCACCGTTGAATGTAGAGTAATAGGAACAGAAAAATAATAATGTAAGACAGGCATTTATCACCTTTTACCTGAAACCTCCATCCCTGTTTGGGCTAGAAGACAAATATGGCACATGGCAGAGGTTCTTGGTAGGTAGTCCGACAGCAACAATCTTCAATTTGCTGAGGAAATATACTATTAGTCTTAGGGTTATGCGTTGTATTTGTATATTTCCAAATCCCATGCTAGCGGTTGCGACAGGTGGGCCAACTTTAACATTGGCTACCTCTATGGAAAAGTCCTCCCCC
>JAUMHB010061564.1:0-14588 GCA_032359685.1 Pittosporum tobira
AGCTCTCAACGAGCTTCACTGTCTACAAATCGAGACATCACAAGTCCATGCTTCTGGAGTTAGGCTTCATGCCGGCGGACAAGCTAAAGTATGTTATATTTATGCCGTATGATTGCTCATTTTGTGGTCTACACTGGCAAATTCTTCCGAGATGTAGATGTACACCGAGCCCTATGTAAAAATTTAGACATGCGCAAAAAGACTGGCTTCTGTTAAGCCTTAGCCCAGGCTTGTCAGGACCCGTCTTTATTTGAAAATGATTAAGTCGGTTTTTTAGTTGACCGGATATGGTCGGGCCAGATTATGTACCAAAAAGTGAAACCTTTTGAAGACTAGTAGACCAAGCCGGTCCTTGTCCCATCCACAACCGGGTTTTTTTATTTTTTTTATTTTATTATTTTTTTTATAAGATTATTTAAATTCATTTTTTCTATATATAATTTTCATAATACTTTTATTAAATTAATAATTCATGGTTATATTTTTATTAAGTTAGTTGAAATAGTTATTTTAGATAATTAGTGATATAGTTATATTATACATGTAGTTATATAATTATTTTATATAGTTAACTGTTTTACATAGTTATTTACTTTGTGTAGTTAGTAATTTATATAGTTATAAACTTATTTTTATAATATTTAATATTTTTTATGAAAAGAGTATTAAAAATAAAAAGAATAATTTTTATAATATTGGGTCATTTATTTAGGCTTTTCATAAAACTTTTTAAGACCTTAACTAGTAGACTATCCTGGACCAACCCAGTCTTCAAGTTGGTCTTTCTCTTAATATAGCGGCATGTTGAGTTTTTTTTGTCTTTTAAAAATTTGGCCCGGTCCTTACTGATTCGGGTCTTAATCAGACTTTGACCAGGCCAATCTCGATCCGAACATTGGTCCTCAGGTTTTTTGTCTCTATGTAAAATGTTGCTATGAATCTACATGTTCGGTAACATATAATTTAACTCAATATTTATGCAGGTATTAAATCAAATTGTGTATATGTAAGATCTACACAAGATTCAATCGGTCACACTCCACTGCAAGTTTGATTGGCATGAAACATTCAACTTATTGTTCTGTTCCCTAAAATATGGAAATTTCTTGTATAATTTCAATGTCGAACTTTAGGTCAAAGTTATGTCATTCTAATGTGAAATCATGCTACTTACCAGCAGGACGAGTATTACCTACACCACTCGGTATTATCTTGTGAATTTCAATATTGTTGCTTAAAAAAATGCATTTTTTTTTTGTCTTTTTTTTTTTTTTTTTTTTAAATTATCAGACAACATCGCATTTGCTTAAACCACTGCATTGAAATTTTGGTGCAGGTTGATGCAGGAGCTTTATTGGGATGCGTGGTAGCATACCTCATGAAAAACTAAAGGTATTGGCTTTCAAGTGACTCGCATCAAAGTGCTCGTTTTGTACCAACATTTGAAAATTGTGGAACTCAAACTCATTAAAAGAGCATACTAAATTTAAACTTGAAAAATTGAATTTGTAACTTAAATCCAATTTCATCAAAAACTTAAAGTTGGAAGTAAGCTGTAAACTCCAGTTTGATGGTCTCTAATCACTGTTATCAAACAAGCACTTAATTGAATCTAATACTTGTATATTATAAGAAGAGTCAACAACATAAAAATGGAATCTCATCAATGGAATGTTTTTTCCCTGCAGTCCTAATAGCTTTCATATTAATCAAATAAAATAAAATAATAAAATAGTCTTTACATAAATAGCTATGAGCACACTTTGTAATAACATCCATTCCTCCAAGATCATACATACCAGCAATGCATGTTTCATATTCTCAATATCCGTGTTAATTTGTACACCTGCATGAACACAAGCGCAGTTAGTCCCATCTAAGCAAACAAACTCAAGGCTCCAAGATGCTCTAAATGAGTTTTTCATTTTTGAAATTTTTAAACAAGGGATATTAACCTGGGCAGTTCTTCGAGGCAGCAACACTTCCAAGCAGTTTCGAAGGCCATCAACTCTGTAATAGCAAGAACAATGTCCAATTAATCCAACTACTGATTAACTTCTACTAATGATTTTCTGAAAATATTAATCATACGAATTTAGCAAGGGAAAGAAAGTGAACAACTGATTACCTTCTACTAATGGTTTTCTGAATATATTCATCACGCCCAATTAATCCTTCACCACCATACGTCTTTTCATCCGTGTTCAGTATGACCTAATAATCATGAACAAACAAGATCAGAAAACAGGATGACGTGATGAAGTTGGATTTTGTCTATATTATGGTTCAGGTAGAACCTCAACAGCTACAGGTCGGTTAATAAGATGGCAGCAAAAATGTGTAACTTACTTTATACTCTCCAGCTTCTCCCACACCTATGGCATATCTTTCATATGACTTTGAGGGGTGAAAGTTGAATATAAAAAGAAGGGGACCTCTTAAGTAAGATATAACCTGCAACGCAACATGGAAAGATAACACCTTTAGTCTTTTGTACAGAATTTTAGCAAAATCATTTGTTTTTACTATGAACCAAATGTCAAGAAATAACCAGTGGAATAAAATATCGATAGGAAACTTTATAGAGGGAAGGGACAATAAAAAAGATAAGAGCCTATAAAGTTAATTGCATGCAGTCTTACAGTTATTGTACCAACATCAATTGCTCAAGGAGTCGGAAATACCAAAATAACCATACAAAAAGGCTAGGAGTTTAAACAACTAGTAAATCATGTTGAACTATTTCTTAGTATTACGGGATTACTACAATGCATTTTTGAATCACATCACTATTACCATCATTTGTAAAGAACGATTCTAGCTATAGTTGTTACTAGGATCACATGATAATAATTACCAAGGGGAACAATTCAAGTCACACCTCTGGAGAGGGTAAAATCATGAAACAAGGTTATTGGCTTGATTATTCTTCAATTCAAGTTCTTCACCTTGAAAACACGAACAAAAACGACACCCAAGAAAGCATGCAGACCAACATAAGAATAACAAGCCACTATACCATTGTAGTATTATTGACATGGTGAAGCTGAGGAATGCCTCTAGAAAGTACTCTCTCATTTTCATCCAAGTCCATCATGTCCTGACAGAAAATGAAAGGGGTTTATTTAACTTGAATTGGAATATCATCTAAATGTGCTGCAAAATCTGTCCGAGCGTAAGCGTTTACACAATAGAGAAGAATTCTAGTAACATTTAGAGACAGCCCAAAGGATCAGGATGAGCATGAAATACCATAAGGGATATTGTAGCGACTAAGGTGATACCTTATCAAATGCAAATAAATCGTGATGAACTCCATTTTCCAACAGATCCCATCGACGGGTAGCAAGCGAAAACGAGAAATTGTTGCTTGATGTTGGGAACTCCACTCTCTGGCACAAACAAAGTAATTATCAGGATAATTTTTTTATTTTTTTATTATTTTTTTTTATAGGTGATTTTCAGGATATTTATGTCTTCTCACGTTTGGGTGCCCAAATTCATTGCCCATAAAGTTGAGGTAAGCACGGCCGGCAATCGTAAAGGTAATTAACCTGATCATCTTCATACCAGAAAGAAGAAACAAAATTGTTTGAGATAAATATACATCAGTCAGAAGTACAAATTTTTACACCCTATTTCAGAAAATGCATTCTTTTTAAGTGGAACAATTGAATGTGTTGCCTACTTATGAAACCCAATCGGTACTCAGTAAGAGACCTAGACAAGGGCTCAAGTAGATTTGTAAGTGACGTAAGTCTAAGTTTCACCAATTGTAGGAAGAAAGTGGAAACTAATGGACAAAGAACGTACCTTATGCAGTGAACAACCTCTACGCAGCACGTCTTCTGATTTAGATAATTGCCCCATGCTTTGACCAAATAATATTTCTGCAAATGATTGCCCCCCAGATATGGACTGCGAAACAAAAATATTGGATGGTAATAAGTAGTTTATTTAGAGACTTGATGGAATAAAGAACCTTAATGCAGATGTTTGACATGATATGTGGCTCTTATCATGGAAGCGAAAAAAACATAAGACTATTACCTGGTTATGATTCTCAGCATATAGAAGCATCTTATCAGCACTTTGTTTGTTGCCCACTAAAGTGTTTACAATCTTCAAAAAGTATCAGATCTTAAAAGTCTGACCCAAAAAGAACCAAATGATTTCGAACAAATGCAGCAAATGGTGATGAATATGTATTGTAACCTTACTCATGCTCCATTCGTGGTCAGGAACATTCTCAAGAAACCACAGCCACATCTCTGACGGAGAAATATTGACAAAATAATCAAATCCTAATCCACCTTGAGAAGTTGGCTCACATAGTCCAGGATAAAGGGTTGCCTGCACCGAACAAGCAAGCAGATACCCAATTATAGAAGCAGAATTTCTGTGTTTTCCACATTTTCTGTGTTGATGGAAAGAAGTCATTAAAACAGAACAAATGAACAAGCATAAAAGAAACTGTAAGTCTGTAACTATATCTTCTGAATAGGGAGTGGAATAAATCAGGAAACAACATTGCATAAAGAGTAATTAGTGAAAGCTTGGAATTGACTTACATCTTCTGCAATTGTTACTATATTTGGATGAAGATAATGCAATACCTCATTTGCCAAAATGAGGTATAACAAGGCATCCTTGTCAAGATATTGGTTATAGTACCTGCAACAAAAAAGTAGGGTCCACTTAGAAAGAAGAAACAAATAATAATAATAACAACAACAACAACAACAGTAGTCAAGGCGTAGCAGCCTTACTCTTCCATATCGCCGGTAAAAGAAGCAAAGCCATTGTGCGTGTACAACATCGATGAGATCGAATGAAAATTAAAACCGTCTATATGGTATTCCACTACCCACCTGTCAAAATCATTGCCAATATATATGCCAGCTAAGCAAACAATCATAACAAGTCTACAATCACAAGTAGTCTACAATCACAGAGTCAGGCAGCAAAAAGAGAGAAGTGTGATTGTGCGACAGGGTTTAAAAGACATTGATATAATTGCCACAAAATATACAAACAAGGTCGAAGTCGAAGCACTTTTCAAATTTACCAATTCAGATTTGAGAGTAGAAAATGAAGCACGTCCAGGTCTCCATATTTGAACATTCTAGTACCCCAGAATTTGTGATGACCTCGTTTACCTATGTATGAAGGAAAACTTAGGCACAAAAACGAAGTGTAAACACAAATATAAACTATATAATCCGTGGGAAAATAACTTAAGCAAACTGCTTGGATTTGAAACCGTGTGCAATCATCATGATCTACAGAAATAAAACTGATGCCTTCTGATAGTGATAGGGAAGCAACAACAATTCCATGAATACATTTCAATAGCACATTAGTTGCTAACTTCAATTTACGACATGAAAAGAGCTGCTTAAACATCAAAGCTAATGTTCGTTATTTCATTAAAAGCAACTGAAATTTGTCACTGTAAAAAAGTTATCAACACTTCACTTCTCCTGACCAAAGAGACAAGTAAAGAGTTGCAATATATAGACAGCACGAGTATCAGTTTAGAAAACATAAAGAAATTAGACATAGGGGCAAAGCACAATGCATCTCAAAATTTACATCTAGACTAGAGAGTGGAGATAGAAAGGAGCTGCTTGATAAACCTTGTTTACAGAACTTATCTACAAGACATGAGGTTTACTCTGAAAGAAAATGACAAATTAAGTAAATGCTTAAGGAAAGCCCATATGCTGAACCCAACAACTTGGTTTGGTCGTTGAATTGTAATACAAAGGTCAGAATTGTAGAAACACTGTAATATAATTTCATAAACATTTGCCTGAAAACTTAGAGAAGATGATCATATTGTTGCTAAAGATGCTCATAATGTTGCTACATTGTACAAGATTTAAAAATATATGATATACCAATTAATAAGGACCAGCTGTCAAACTATTCATCGTGCTGCCTGGAAAGCATCAACATTTGAATACCATTACCATTATGAAAGTAGCAGTCATTTGAACCATCATAAAGTGATAACCCAATCATCTCGTCAGCAGCCGAGTAGGAATGGACAATGTCCAAAAATACAAGCAGTCCTAGACCTGCATGTAACATACCAAAAATGTAAACGCAACATAATTTATCTAATGACTATTATAGCATTATAATTACTTTTGTTGATAATCAAATATAAATTTGAGGATAACCATGTGCTTCATCAACCAAACGCTTGAAGTCATCAGGTGTGCCATAGCGGCTGCTAACAGCATACAAATTGGTCACCTGCAGTGACATCATATTTTAAAATTTTATCACATAGCTAACATATCATACACTGATATAAACTATTAATTTATGAAATGTGAGCTGAAATGAGGATTTACATCAAGGCACTAGTAGCCATAGCAATCAGAAAGTTTCATATTATGTTACTTAAAAGATAGCCCATTTCTTAATGTACTACATGTGTCAAATAATCAATTGCAATCCGTCAAGAAGAAGAAGAAAGTCAAAAGTAGTAACAAAAAATAAAAATTCAAAAGCAATTCCTTATTTACTCCCAACGTATTCCACATTCCAGAATTTGAACTCTATAATTACTATTTTATGTCAAAATTATTTTTCCTGTCTAAAGCCATTTTCAATTGGGAGCCCTTTCCATTATACAGGATGCTCACGCTCGACAACATTAAACAATGAATATGAATTTTTAACTACGAAGAATTAAAAAAAAAAAAATTAATATAGTAAATTTGCGTAGGAGGAAAGAATAAAGCAACAAAAAATCCAACTCACTCTGTAGCCAACGGTAAAATAATCTTTGTGCTCAACAACTCCAATTAACTGGATTGCATTGTATCCAGCTTCTTTAACATGAGGTAGGACCTATGATCACAGAGAATATAACCATGGTCAAGACAACAATAGTAAAGGTAAAGAAGAACGAAAGTAAGTGGAAGATAAAATACATCAAAATGAAAGGAAATATCATGTTAACTATGGAAGAAACAGAAATTAACAATAAAGTGCTTACATTCTCAATAAAATCATTGAAAGAGGCAACTTTTGGCTCCCGTCCGCTTATCCCAACATGGCATTCATATATACGCAAAGATTTTGGAACTTTTGGGTGTTTGTGTTTCCATTTGTATGCACGCTCGGGAGGCGGTTCCCAATGGACTGCATAAGCTTGATTTCCATCTGCATCTGTATAGAGTCATAACAGTTCAGCAAGGCAAATATACAATGGGAAGTGATTAGAACAAAATACATGTCAATGCCTGAAACTATGCTTTAGAATATGTTCATATCTGGTAGGTATACACCAAACAACTTATAGATTGGCCCTTAAACAGAAAGGAAAACTAGTTTATACCAAAAAAAAAAAAAGATTCAATTGCCAATCGAAGATTGGAGTTGGGCCTCAATACAGCATGAGCCTGAAAGGGTTAAATTAACAGGTTTTTACTTTTTTCCTTTTCTAATCATTGCCAAAATTACCATTAAAAATAGAAGGAGATGAGACAGTAAAAATGCAGCAGGATTCTTTAGTAAAAAGACATACTAATTAAGGAAACACAACTTAGTCACAAGAAGCTAGCACTACCTGGAAACACATAAGTAGCCAAAGCAGGAACCCTTTCTATAGGCCCACCAGGGGTGTTAAAATACACTCTGTATTTGCTCCCGTGAGGGATAGCAGGTATATATTTTTTTAACCATGCCTTCCTTCCTTTACGAGATTCGAGCCAATACGGAAGAGGTGGCTTTTTAGCACGGAATTTCTTTCGCCATACAGGATCATCCACAATATTGAAAATGTCATACTCTTTTCCATTGTCAATCACATCCATTGGTGGTAAGTTGCTGGGTGGATCATCTTTGTGCTGCTCTTTCCATGTATTATATCTCGTCTCTGGATCAGGTATTTCTCCCAATTCCTCTTCTGTTTGAGGCCCATTTGGCCCAAATAATTGCTCATATAGCTTAGATGCCACTTCATAACGTGATTTTATGAACCGATCTTCCCCAGGTTCCCAATACTCATCATTTGCTTTCTTAAATAGTTCATCAACAGTAACTCCACTGTCACCTTTATCATAATCATCCATATAGTTGTACTGTTGAAAGTACACTTCATCTGGTTCTTCCCCTTCCCTTACTTTATCTTCAAGGATGACAAACCAGTATCCATAATCATCATGGCCAAAGTGACCCTCTCTTGCACAATCTTCTGTCGGCGACCACCCATTAAAATCACCGATAATTGCACAGTAGCGAGCACCTGATTCAATATGTTCAATTTGCATTTGACAGGCATAATATGATGGAGAAACCAAACAAGAAAAGAGTAGAAAAGGATATTGAACATTTGAGGGTAAAACAGATAGGATGCTGGCGGTGTCGTTTTATAACAGCGCATGGATGTATGGTTTAATAATTAGGATTAATCACAAGTAATGGAAAGTTGCAGATGTACAGAAAATCGGTAAATTATATTTCAGAAAGTTGGCAATCAGAATTTCAAGTTTTTTCCTTTAGAACAACCTATAAATATATCAGAATGGAACCTTTATGAATTCTCTCCGCACTTGGTCAAGATAATTAGAAGTCATGGTTGTCAAAAGTTGGGTGAAATTGAACAGAATCATCAAATTCAAATCTAGGCAGGGTGTATCGCAAACCTGGAGCCCAATCCATGAAATCCACCCTATGTTGAACATTCCGGTGCATACCCAATATCTCAAATCTAGAACACGATACAAAGAATAAGTCCATTTATTAATAACAGGAAAAAATAAATCAGCTAGGCAATCTGACAAACAAACTGTGAGCAACTTTCCATGTTAATATTACAACTTAGTACCATTCATATAATCTCCATAGGAAAACTGCCATTAAAAAATCCAACTTTGTTTAGGATACAAGTACAAACCCGGAAGCCATATCCTTGAGATTGATGTGGTGTTTGAGAATTTCATCTTTAAGGTCTTTGAATGATTTATACCTGTTTATTAGAACAAAAATTCATAATACAAACAAACGTAAGACAATCATATACGCATATGTATGTGTGCGGGGCTGAAGATGAACACCTTTCGCGGAGGAACTGAGCGAGACCTTTGTCCGTAATGCCGAATTTAGGGAGGAAGCCAACTGGGTCGATTCCTTTCTCAGGGAGAAGTTTCTTGTTCTTCGATTGGCGCTTCCATTCCGGCGGCGACGGTGAGTTTGCAGTTGAACAACACCTCCAGCATTTCTTCTTGTAAGGGAGGGAGGCTCGGTGGTGAGTATTCTTGTCGTTGTTGAGCAGGAATGGACTGAAAGAAGAAGATTCGTTCGAAGAAGAAGAAGAAGAGTGATAAATTCGAGTTTGAAGTGTCAGTGAGGAGCTCATTTACTTGCTTAGAGGAGGAATTTAGTTTTTGCAGAGAGCGCTCTCGAAGTATCCTTCCAGATAAGAGAGGCGGGGAATCCAGTGCCCTGTATAAAGATGAACTCGGTTATCTATTTGCACGGGCTAGGCCGGACAGATGTTGGGCTCACATTGTGGGCTTATACTTTGGCTTACTTTGGAGGTAAGGTGGACAGTTACTCCACTGGATTGAGATTCCGTCAAACAATCGACTTATCAATAGACCAAATCATATAATTTCGTTATTCAATGACATCATTCAATGCATCATTTCAGACACATAATTCTACGATATTAAATTAGAAACTCTTAGCATTATTCGAACAAAAGGATCAATCATTCTTAAACAGTGAACCTTACAAAAATGTATACAAAATTAATATGCTGAGTTCAATTTGGTTTATTTATTAAGTTAATTCAATTTTAAATTCCGGACTCATTTATATAGATAGTTTGAAAAATTTATTAATATAATTTAAAAATCTAACAAATTATATTAACAATTTATATAGATATATTTTCTTTTTACTGTAACTTATTATATAAATATATACATAAAAATATAAAAATTAAGTATTATTTTTTAACATATTAATAAATATTTACATCTACTCCGAATAACATTAGATGTTTATTTTAATTTAAAAATTAGAATTTTTTAAAAACAAAATTATAAAAATAAAAAAAATAAAAAATAGGTGCTGACGTTGACGAAAATATTATTACATTGACAGACAATCTTTGGAGAAAGCGTATTATGATTTTAAGTATTTATCGATATGACATTGAGTAACATTGCCAGAAATTTCCGTGGAGATTGACTCTTTTTTTTTTTTTTTTTTGGTAGCGAGGCTTTATTTTCATTTTTTTTGGGAAAGTTGAAGTTTTGCCTTTCCCAAAAAAAATAAAAAATAAAATAAAATAAAATAATATATATATATATATTGTTGGGCACAACTAAAAGACAAAATACATGTTTCCTGTTAATAACTAAGATTAATAAAATAAGACGTCTAATTAGACGGTGGAGTAGGTAGTTCTTACCTTAAAGTGGTTTTGTTTGATTCAAGATAGCATTCTTGTAAAACTAATAAGTAAATTAAGACCAATATGTAAGATTGTAAATAATTATTTTATATTCTCTCCGTCCAAAAAATAATAAATAAAATATAAAAATTACGTAAAATTAAGAAAATTAATTTTTTAGGAGAGAATATATTTTTTTGACAAAATTATCCTTGCAAGTGTATTTTATAACGATAAAAAAAAACAATTAATATAAGATAAAATAAGAATAAAAAAATAATTACAAACTAAAAATAATAAATTAAATTATTATTTTTTAAACCATAAAAATATATATATATACTAATTTTTTTACGAACAGATGGAGTACTTAATATACTTGAGTTAATGACTATCTGCCAACAATAAATGGAGATGGTAGTAGGGAAATAATTTCAAATAGGCTAAACAATGTCACAAAATCCAGGCTCGATCACAAAATTGTGCCCCAGGGAGGTATAAAAATGTCAGATCTTATAAAGGTTCTTAAATAACCCACGACGCCAAAACTGACTATATTAGCCAGATTGATAATGACTCCCTTTATTTTAAAATAATAATTTTTTTAAAAGATAAAATTTATTTTAAAATTATTATCATTTATAATTTTTTTAGGAGAATATAATAAATATTTTTTTACATTACTCTTAATCTCTCTTATATTTTTAAAGAGTTTTAATTTTTTAATTTTTTTTTCTCTTGCTCACAATTTTCGATAAGGGATAAAATTGTAATTAAACAGTAATATTTATTATTAGTCTTAATCTGTGTGCATTAAGCTAAAACGACTATTCATATAAAATGGAGGGAGTACTTTTCTACACATTTATTTGCCAAATTAATAATTCACAAATTTTGAACTGATACATACTTCCTTACAAGTTATTAACAAGAGAAAATTCCCAATATTCTTTTAGTTATTGAAGAAATACTCTTTTGACAAGACTACAAAATAAATTGAATTGAATGCAAGTAAGGAAGTATTTTAACCATTCATGATTTCTCCAAACTATATTGCAAGATAAAAACTACTAGATAAATTAAAATTCTTTTAGAGATAGAAAAATTGAAAACATTAAATAAAACTAAATAACTAAAATTTTAAAATAGAGGTTTCTATCATGCATTTAGGATGTCGATGGCATAATAATTTCAGAAAAGAGAAAATAAATTAACATAAATATATAGGCCGGTTAAGATCTAGATCTAAATCTCGAGTCAAAAGTGAATTGTATGAATTTTTTTGGTACCTAAAACGCACTCTTTCACCTTGTTTGTAATCTCTTAAAATTAAGAAAACAAATAGGAAACTTAAGGAAAATCCTAATTTTCTTGAGAAATCTTATTTTTATTAGATTTTTAAATTGGGAAAACTAAAAGAAGCTTAAGAAAATTTTGGCGTATTTTTTTTAGAAATTGTAAGAACCCAAAAATTTCATGAGCGATTAATAAAATAAAATTTTTCCTTATGGTGTCCAGTAGGACTTTTTTGCGTCGTTACATTTCGAAAATTGAATTGAAATAATAAAATAATGACTAAGGGCATTTTGGTCATTTTGACAATTTTTATGTCTAAGGTCATTTTGACAAGTGTTATGCTTGACGACATTTTAGTTATTTTGACAAAAGATATGGCCGAGGGCATTTTGGTCATTTTTGGAAAAAGTTGTGCCTAGAGGCATTTTGGTCATTTTGAACCGAAAGTTAAAAAGTGTTCAAAATCATAAACCGATCAAAGTTCTAGAATCAGTGCGGAAAAATAGTGACTCGAAACGCCGTCGAAATTTTAATTTGACCTAGTCCAGAATTGACTTTTTGACCGGAGCTTCGTATGGAAAAATTGACAACGTCGTTGGAATCGCAGCGTGCCAAAATGTAGGAATAGAGTATAATATTGTATTTTTCAAATTTTGACTTTTTTAATTATTATTTAATTATTAAATTATTCAGCTCGTAAATCGAGGCAAAATAGCAGTTTAAAATTTGAATTTCAGCTCAGTTGTCCTAGTGGGGTCCACATGCATAATTCTCCAAAACTTTTTGTCTTTTTCCCATTTTCCCCATTTTCCCCATTTTTCTTTTTTTCTCTTTTCCCCCTTTCCTTTTCTGTTCTTTCCACTTTACCCCCCAACTTTTTCTGCAGGTTCTGCACCTACCCAAATCGATCAACCATCCCTTTCAATTATCGATTTTGGTTTCTAAACGTTGTAAGTTGTAGGATCAAATTTATTATTTAGTTTTTGATCAATATATTAGCATATTAATGATGAAGATTGGAGAGAAAATATTAATCTTATATATCTTATGAGTTACTATTTATTGATAAAAAAAATAAATTGTAAGGAGCATGAAATAGCAAACTCACTCTTGTACGTCATTTTTAATGAAAAATATAGAAGTTGGGTAAAGGGGGAAGGTGGGTGCAGGTGTGAGGAGGGAAGTAAATTCACAGGTTGGTTGCCAAACGAGGAGTCCACGTACGTTCTAAATCCCATGCATTTTTCCAAGAGTTATGCTACATTCTTATACTCATAGACACAATGACATTTGGTAATTAAATTTAAATTTAAATTTTTTTTGTCTATTGTGTCGATTAAAAATGATGTTAGAATCAAATGATATATACTTTTTATTTTTCCAAAACCACGTTCTAGTAAATCCTAAACCTTTTCTAATCCTAAATTGCTTCAGATATTGCTTAAATGGCAATAGTTGGTAGAATTGTGAACCTAATTGACCTGTTGCATGCTCAAAGTTTTACTAGACTTGTGGAGGATTTTCCGAAGGAAATTTGGCTCTGATACCAAATATAAATAAATGGCCAATTAGTTGAGACACTAAAAATGAAACATTAAATAAACAATTTTAATGTGATATGAGACGGGGGAAGATTTCATCACCTTATTCCTCAATTGTGATAGATCGGAAGCTTCGAGAAATATTCACCTCCTTATAAAGTATAAGTCTACTAAGACCACCAACTGGGTCTTATTTGGACTGCCCAGGACTTCAATTTGGAGGCTGCACGTCGAAATATTTCAGGAAGACTCGTATCCTTATAATTAAGAAATAAGTTCATTAGACTAGTATTTGGATAAAGAAAAAACAGCAGAAATTAAGGATATGTGAGGGCTAAAATGAGCTCTTAACAACTTAGAACATTCCAGAATGTACATGTTAAATGTATTATTATTTATAGTAGGCTTAAAGGTAATTTTTACCCTGTGGTATTATCACTTTTAGACATTAAACCCTGAAAAAAAAATTAAAATCGAACCTCAATGTTCGTACATTTTTTGAAATTAAACCTTCCGGCGAGTTTAATTCCAATTTTGGCCAGAGTATTCACATTTTTCCGGCGATGCAAATATTTTGAGGGGCATTTTTGTCTTTTAGGGACAAAAAGGTAATTTTTACACTAAAACAAATACGTAATCAGCTCCTTCAGTTGGATTTTGACGATTCTCGCTCTCTGTTCTCCTTCATCGTTATCTCAGCCCAGAAAAAAGCTTGGTATCTCGATTTGATCTTCGGATGAACCATGTCAATAAGAGATTTGTTGCACGATTCTATTCTTGGCACACCTGAATATGGTAATTATCCCTCCTCTGAATCAGTGAAACTTTTATATGTGCTTTGGATTTACCATGACATTGTACATATGTGCTTAAGATTCGATATTTGCAGAAGATTATAAATTGTTTTTCGTTGTCTCGTTATTCTTTATGTGCATTATTGTGTCTTTTAGTGTAAAAAGTGGGAAAAGCAGATATTTTTGTCCTATTTCTTTGGTCATCTTGTCTGTGCTTTAGGGCTCCATATGTCGGGCATAAAATATTTGAAGCTTGTTTTCTTGCATGTATTGTCGGGTTCCACACTTTAATAATCAAATTATTTGTGTCTGAATGGTAGAAATTTATATGCTGTTCTTTGTCTTTTGCAGCTCCTGGAAGTAATTTATTGACTGCGAAAGTATATCATGGTGGGATGTTGATTTAGTCTCCAAGTACATAGTATATTGGTGGTTTCAACACAATTTATGACCATTAGAGAGTAGAAGACTTGTCTCTTGAATCCATAACTCTAAAGATCAGAGCTTTAGGTTATGAAGGTAATGTTGCTACAT
>JAUMHB010061575.1:0-11127 GCA_032359685.1 Pittosporum tobira
GGACCGAGTTCTTTCCACTCGACCCCAACGGCTATTGGTATGAATTTTGCTTATCGGAATCACAATGCTTTCATTTTATTTTTTTTCCTTTTCTTCTATTTTGGAGTACACGCCTTTCACGCGCAATATTTATCATAATTATTTAAATTTAAATTAAAAAAATATTTATATAAATAAATAATTTAATAATGTATAGTCCAGATTTTGTGCAATATTTAAAAATCATATGTTTCATTTTTGTTAAATAAAATTTAATCTTTGTATTTTAGTTAATTTTATGGAAATTATAAACATAAATTAAACTATCTCTGTTCAACATCATTTATAAAATTTTGAAAATTTAGATGTTTAACATTATCTTGTTATAATTTGAATTTTAATATTTTAAAATTTTAATTTAATAAAACTCAAATTTATTTACAATTTTGAGACGGAGTAACTAAATAGCACAATAACAAAATAATTGGAATTTAAAAAATAGAAAACGGTAAAAAATAAATTAAAATGGATGCATCCCTTCTTCCTTTTTGGCCTATTCTCTTTAAAATATACATAGATAGATAGATAAATAATTTAATATAGAGTAATTTATACTGTAGTTCTACTTTGTTTAATAGCTAAAAGTCATATATTTCATTTTTCATAAAATAAAGTTTATTTTTGTGTTTTAGTTAGTCTCACAAAAATTATAAAGATAAAATATTCCAGCCCTTTGAAGGAAAAAATAATAATATTTTTTGATTTTTAAAATTTTAAAATTTATGAAACTAAAAGACATGTCGTTCATTCGATTTAACTCTTATATTCAAGAATATTATAATCTATCTAAAAAATATAATGTATATATCACAAGTTATAATACTTTGTACTTGTAAATTTAGCATAATAACTTAATTTTTGAATTAATTTTAAAAAATATAAATTAAAATTATTTTTTCCTAAATTAAGGGAGTATAAAATAACATAAAGTTTTACACACCTATTTCTAAATTTTAATTTTAGTTATAATTTTATTGAAGTATAATATAATTTAGTATCTTTGTTTTGATATAATATATTTGTGAAAACTTAAAATTAAAAATAGAAATTAATTTATTTCAATTTGTGTCAAAATAAATGTTGTAAGTTACATATAAAAAGCTACTATTTTAAAATTTTAAAATTTTAGAAGTTTAACAAATTATTATTATTAGTTAAATATTAACATTTTAAAAACTTAATTTAATAAAACTCAAAAGTATCTACAATTTTGAGACATAACAATATATATATATATATATATATATATAGTACGATAATAAGAATAATTGGTATAGGGAAAAAAGTACAAAAAGACAAAAAAAAAAATAGGACTAAAAGAAATAAAATAAAAAATCGACACATCTATTTTTGAATTTTAATTTGATTGAAGTATAATATAATTTATTATCTATGTTTTGATTTAGTATATTTGTGAAATCTTAAAATTAAAATTTAAAATAAATTTATTTCAATTGGTGTCAAAATGAATGTTGTAAGTTACATATAAATAGTTGCTATTTTAAAATTTTGAAAATCTAGAATTTTAACAAATTTTTATTATAGTTTAAATTTTAACATTTTAAAAACTTAGTTTAATAGAACTCAAAAATATCTACAATTTTAAGACAAAGCAAATAATATATATGGTAGAAGTTTAACAAATTTTTTATTATAATTTAAAATTTAAAATTTTAAAAACTTAATTTAATAAACTAAAAAGTATATACATATACAACAAATAATATATAGAGTACGATAACAAGAATAATCGATAAAAGGAAAAAAAAAAGTACAAAAAGGCAAAAAAAAAAAAAAAGAGGACGAAAAAAAGAGAGAAAAACCAGAAAACGACAAAAAAAGACAGAGCAAATAATATATATAGTAGAAGTTTAACAAATTTTTATTATAATTTAAACTTTAATATTTTAAAATTTTAATTTAATATAACTCAAAAGTATCTACAATTTTGAGACATAGCAAATAATATATATAGTAAAAGTTTAACAAATTTGTATTATAATTTAAATTTTAATGTTTTAAAATTTTAATTTAATAAAACCCAAAACTTTTTACAATTTTGAGATAGAGTAAATAATATATATAGTACGATGATAATAAGAATAATTGATAGAGGAAAAAAAAAAAAAAAAAACAGTAAACGACAAAGAGGGGATACGTACCTACAGCCTATTCTCTTTTATAGATAGATAGATTTTATTTTTCATATTTAAGAAATTATCTCGTTCAGTATTTGTTTGAGCTGGAAATGGGCACACAGTTCTATTCGGTTTATTGAACTTAATTTTTTATACCTTCAAACACATACCGAGTATGTTTATGTGACACAGGCTAAGATATAATATATATATATATAAATTCAAACTCAATTATTTCATCTTTTTAAAATTATAGATCGTAGTTAAATTTAGAGTTTTATAAATTAACTATGAAAATCAATAATACAATCATTATTTTTGGAATGAAAAGGGTTTTTTTTTTTTTTAATTAACTGAAACTTTTGGTAACAAACAAGGGCATGTGATTAACATGTTACTTTCAGCTTCTAGTACTTTCTTTGAGATGATTACAACACAAGTACATGCTTCGAGAAATTCGAAAGATACAGTGCCTAAAATATACTATTAATATACATAAACCTCTATTTTTTTTATTTTTTATTTTGGAGGAAATATAAATAGCAAATTTTATTTTTATTTTTTTAAAAATTTGATGCATAAGAAAATTTTCAATTTTTATCATTTTTTATTATTAAATTAAATTTCTTTCCGTACTCTTTATATTTTAAATATCAATTATTTAATATTTACATATTAGATCATAACCAACCATGATATGATATTCAGTCTGAGATCGTAACGACGTGTTGAGATGAAAAATATATAGATTATAGAAAAAGTGAGTGCGGAAGGGATCTTAATTCTTTAATACTCGTCATCTTATAACAAACTTGTGGCATAGATAGTTCAAACAAGTGACAAATGAAAAGAGAGAATTATTTGAATTGCTGTTGCCTTTTCGTCATTGTACTCAGCCAAGTGTAACGACCATTTTCCCAATTTGCTAAAAATGGACGGTCAAGGCCGGTGGTTCAAGTCATTTTCCCTTCTTTTTTTTTTTTTGGTCCACCAAATCAGGATAACTGAAATCATTTGAAAAAATATATATAAATAAAAAGTTTAATTATGAGAAAAAAAAAAAATGACTAAAATAAATCCTCAAAAACTCTTAACGACGACTAATAAATATTTTTTAATTAACAAATGAACTCATAAATAATTTATTTTAATATAATTTCATGTTTGTGTGGCAATTATTTTTAATTTATAATTTGGAGTAATAATAAACCACTCCCTTAAAATAAGAAGCCATTTTGTTTAACCTATTAGTTTACGATAATGCAAATTTTACCAGAAAATAAAATTATTTAAGAGTCATTGACGTAACGTATCTGTTGAAGAATGAGTCTTTGATGTATAATGATAATAATAATATGAAAAATGGGAGAATGACGGAATTGTCTTATTGGATTGGTTTCTTATTAGCTTCTCTATTGAAATTATTCGAAAAAGAAAATTAGTAGCGAGCACTTTGCTAAAAGAATGAGTAGTGGGACCACTTCAACTTATTTCTCTTTAGAATCTTACATCAGACACCTTCAAAATTGCTCAAAATGGAACATTTTCTGAGGCATTCATTTCGGTTGTGCTACACAATTTGTGGATGGAATTTAATTTCAGAGTTTGATTCTACTTGAATTAATCAAATGTGAACAACTAAGGTTACTACTACCAAACCTCGTGTATATTTAATTAATTCAACTCTAAATTTGTTTAAGAATTTGATTCTACTTGATTAATTAATATCAAATGCAAATAAACAAAGTTAGTACTACTAAACCTCGTCAATGTTTAATTAATTCATCTACAAACCTCGTTTATTTATCAAAAGGTAATAGTAAAAAAAATATATTGATATTATAACAATTAATCAAAATATTTATTTAATAATATATCTTTGTAATTGATTATTTAATGATGCGTCATTAAACTTCAATTGAAACCCCAAATCAAGTGCCACAAAGAATGGGATAAGTTGGGATCGCTACATATTGGGCCTTTGCTAATACATATTGAGCCGGTACCCTCCATGAGATCCAAAGCTTACCTGGTGGGCTTTATTATTACCAAAAAGATTTTGGGCTTTCTTCGAAATTTACTTAGCACTTCAACCTTTTGAAGTATTAGCTTTCGTCCAAGAGTGATGTTTTCCTCCTTTCAAGGCTCTCTGCTTTTCTTTTCATTATTGTGTTGTTATTAAATTAAATTAGACTAATCTCTATTTTATTGTATTTCTGTTATATCAACTGAAAACGGAACAAAAACTAGGCTAGCCGCCAAAACAAACCAATCAAACAAGGCCCTTTCTGTTATAATATTAAATTAAAGGCAAAAGAACATTTTGCACCCCAATGTTTGAAGTGCAAGACAAGTTGCACCCTAACTTTTAAAAAGTCTCTAAACGCTCTCCAAATTTCAAAAAACATCTTTAATGACACACTGGGACAGTCTTGACTGGTCAAAACTTACCTCTTCAGCATGTTGCCCGTTCCATTTGTCTTGATTGAAGGGTAAAATAGATAAAACATGATTAATACATGCAATTCATGGTCAATTCAATATTTTTTTGGTTTAACCATGGCAACTCTAAAATGATTTTTTTCATCTTCGGCCACAACCAGCCGTTTAACTTCCTCTCATCCTCACGACTTTGTTACTCCACCAAAACAAGATTTGAGAACTTGTATGTGCAGACATATAACCACTACTATATTGGATTATATAAATACCTTAAGGTTTGGTTTAGGATTGGAACAATGGTGACCAAGGGAACCGTACCCGATCACCGTCGTCAACATCTTTTCCGACAAAGATTGCGAGGTTAAATGACTACGGAAATGTTTGATTTTGGTTGGGAATCAAACTCCCACCAATCATCTAGTACAAGAACAAATCATAAGATTTAATGGGCCAATATTACACCGTGGTTAGCTAAGAAAAAATTCTCGACCACCATGATCACCGTAAAATTCGATGATTCTCTCTATGCTTCAATCTTATATGTTTTTTAATGAATCAAATCTCTAATCTACTCTAATCCTTCCCAAAAAGAAGAATAAAATAACCATTATTACCTAGAAATAATCACTAGATCGGATTAAAAAAATTTCTCTTTGTTTTTCTCTTAAACTTGAAGTTTTAACAATGAGACTTGGTTTACTATTTCTCCCTCTACATGGGCCATTGGAAAAAGTAATATGGAAAAAAAAATGGAATAACACTAGATAAGAATATAATAAAGAAAAAAACCAGTGGATATAAAAGAGAGCAGAGTATTGTATCGACTGAAATAATCTTCCATAATTGTACTTGTAGATGCTATCAAATATCAATTGATTCAGGAAACTATTTCGATATTTTTAAAAGCGTTTTTTAAAATATGTAAGACATTCAGAGATATTTTAAAAGTTAAAGTACAACTTATCCCGCACTTTAAATATCAGGGTGCAAAATATTCTTTTGTCAAAATTAGACAAGTACCGACGCTACTTGCCTTAGAAGTTCAGGTTACAAGATAAGGTTTTTAAACTGTAGAACTGTCACCACTCACTATTATGACTTGGCCCTTCTGATTATAAAAATAAGATAAGACGAGGAACCCATGTTAGCGAAATGGGAACTACCATTTCTGCCATCATTTATAAGGTCAAAGTATGTAACAACATATCCTTGGGAAGGAGAGAGGTGTCATTTGGTATAACATAATGGTTTGAACCTCATACTATTGAAAGTAGTGCTTGGTGAATCAATGATTAGGAAAGAGGAGGAGAGAGATTAGGGTTTTTACCTAAAAATTCAAAATCAAATTCAAATTAAGATCTACCAACAACTACCATCAGTATTATTTAAGGCCCAGCAGCAGGACCAGTGTACCATTAGTACCCCACACGAAGCTGATCAGATGCCCCACAAGTGGAGAGAATATTCAATGCTCCAATTGCTGATAACGTTTACTTTTTATCAAATTGTACTCTACTCAGCTCCAATTATGAAACAACAGGCATGGACCATGCATTATGAAGCACTTAATTATCAAATGAAAGTACATGAAAAAAAGTAATGAAATATCCAGAAGTCTGAACTGATTTTTGGTAATGATAGAACTTAAATGCGTAATTTAAATTTAAATTAAAAAGTTAAATTTATATTTTAAATTGAATTATAAAAAAAAAATTAAATTTAAATTTAAACTATAAATTGATGTTTAATAGTCTCTAAATACTACTAGAAGACAAGTACATAGATTAGTTTGGAATTAAAGTTTTAAGTTAATTTGCTTAGATTTTGTGTAAAATCAAAGCTAGAAAATGTATAGGAAACAAAAATCAAGCTCATGGGACAGATAAAAGTTTTAAACTAAGTAAAAGTATGTAGGCAAATGAACAGAGAAGTAAAAAAAAAAAAAAAATGTCAATTCATTTTTCCTCAAATTAAACAATTTGATTGTTTAACTATTTTCCAATATTTTTCATCGGTGTTGAAAGTATGTCCGTTGGTTCGATCATTCACCATCAGATAATCTTCTACTGTCTAGTACGATTAGTCTCTACCTCCTTCAGATTACTGGCCATCTAGGCCCTAACTAGACACTTCTTTTGACGTCAAAATTTGATTAGCGAATTTTAGAACACTGATTTTAATCTTCGCCCCCGTGAACAAAACACAACCACTCTCTGTCGATATATCCTCTGTTTCTGATGATCATATCAAGATGAAGAAGAAGACCCATAAGCAGAAATATGAAGATGAACATCATCATCACTAGGACTGTTATTATTCCTGCTCACATTGTGGCTAATTTCATTTTCAAAGCTTATAACTTTACCTCCATTAATGTTACTTTTGCTACTGCCAATAACATCGTCCTTCTTGTTGTTGGCGGTGATGATGGTGGCGGCACTCTTTCCAAGAGTGCTCTTGTTATTGTGCATCCAAACTTTGAGTACATTTTTACCTACTCCAATTGCTCTGCAGAACTCCTCCACCATGATCTCATCGTTCTTCTGCATTCTCCACCCCAGCTTCTCTGAAAATGACTGCATCTTCACCTTCTGCTCTTGACTAAATTTCGTCCTAAATCGCTTTCTCCCACTTGGGTTTTCCCCCTTCACCGCCGTCGGAGTCGCCGGAATTAGGTGGTGGTTATTTGAGGGATGGTCATCTTGTGCGGCGGTGCTCAGTGCCAGCAACATGTTGGGGGCATGTGGGAAGCTATTAAGAGTTTCCATTGGTGGTGGAGGCGGCAACGAGTTGTGGCGGTGGAAGGTGAGGAAGTGGTGGGGAGTTGCGGAGTCGTCGGGTTCTTGACGGTGGAAGTTGCGGTGGCAGCCGCAGGCGTCGCATTTTAGCGAGGTGGGATCGGTTGGGGTGGAGGTGGGAGAAGGCATGAACTCTCCACAGCCGTCCAAGGCGTGGCTGCCTATTCTGGCAGCGTGGTTCTTGAGGCATTCCTTGTATGTGACGACCTGTGGCGGTGAGTAGTATTGGTGGTGGTGTTTCTTGTATGCGCCGTTGGTGGTGATGGTGGATAAGGGCTTAAGGGGTTGGGATTGAGGTGGGGTATCATTTTCCGTATCGGGGCTTTTTGTGGTTGCCATGTCCATTGTGTTAAGTGTCAAGAAGAGAAAACTAGATGAGGTTAGGGTTTTGGTTTAGATTTACTCTCTCACAAGTAGAATTTGATGGTTATGGTGATTATGGTTGAAAATTTGAAGGTTTATGCAATTTGGGGTAAGATATAAATAAGACTAGATATATATATAGTACTAGTAGTAATATAGATAAGGATACAAATGTACATTTGGATATAAAGTGGCATCTCAAAATGTCGGTCATTATTTATAGAAAGTAAAAAGATGGTTTATTTATAATTTTGATTTTAAAATATATTTGATTTTGAAACTTAAATGTTAAATTTTTAATTTTGATAAATTAAATTTTAACGTTATAAATCGGTATAAATTAAATTTTTTAATATTAAAAATTAAATATTTATCTCAAATCACACACATAATAAGCAAAAACAGAAATAATATCGTAATTTAAAGACAATTTCGTCTTTTCGTGTCGTAGATAATATTTCTTTTGGGTTGAATACTGTTTTGTGGGTTCATCGTCGATCATTTTGCATTTTAGATATGGTGATATTTTTATATAGTCTGAGCTCTGATTGAGCTGCGGCTTCGAGTGGGCCATCGGCGGCGTCCGCCCTACTATTTTCCTCCTAGATCGGGTCAACGGCCAGTACATTATTGAAGGACTCTTATCCAGCTTCATTTCGTTCTAGACGGAACTGGGATGGTGCTTATGGATCTTGCATTGATAAGAACAAGGTCGGGAGCATTGATAAGAACAAGGATTATGGATCGTGCTTACGGCCCTCATCCAGATTATTGAAGATCTCATTTGTATTAGCCTGCGATTTAGTTTCTTGATGTTATATGAATTTTTGAGTTTTGGATGACACTAGATTTGTATGAAATTGCGGATCTAAGATGAAGCAACGTGGAGAAATCTTTAAAGTTTTTAGGTCTCTAGAATTGAGCCCTATGATGCAAGCGAGTCCAAATTTGTTCTTCAATTTTATGTTTTTCTTAAAATTAAATGGTAAGATAAATGAAGAGCTTGAATTGGATTCCTCCATGAAAGAATTGGCTCTTGTGTTTGATGTCATGGACATATATACTGATGCTTTTGGGTTTGTTTTGCCGCCAAGCTGTGGTCAGATTTTGTTCCTGTTAGATGGATGGGTTTGTTTTATTGTTATGTCAAAAAAGTTTATGCTCGGACAAATAAATTATTTTCCGACCGTTTCAAAGTTTAATTTATATAAAATCAATACATTGAAGTTTGATTTATTAAAATTAAAATTTAATATTTTAGTTATAAAAATAGATATATTTTAGAGTCAAAATTATAAATAAACCTAAAAATACATTTAGGGCATGTTTGCTAGTGATGTCACCGACGCTTTGAATCGTAATTTATGATTTAAATTTAATTTTAATTTTTTGTTAAAAATAAATTTAAAATATAATTTTAATTTTTTGAATTTTAATTTAGTCTATTAAATATAATTTTTTACTACGATTGAGTTTAAAATCTCTAAACATTGTTATCAAACGAACACTTAAAACTCATAGCTTTCTTTATTGGCTAATTAATTAATTATCACATTTTAGAAAGTGCATAGATACTATTATCATAATCTAAATATGTTGTCACAAAAGTTATCTCAATAATTAAATTGTATCATGAATATAAAATTATTTATTAATAATTAATAATTTAAATACAAAATAATAATTTAATTATTAAATTTTAAATAATTATGATTTGAACAATAAATATGACAATATACGTGACATAAGATTTGAATTTCTATTTTAAGCATTGCCATTTGAAGAAAGAAATGAATAGGTGCCACCTCTTAATTGTAGTAATGTCCTCTTGCACCACTTAAAAAAATAAATAAAGGCTTAAAATACACCAAGGGCATTATTGGAAACTAATTAATTATTATACTTGAAACTAATCAACACGTATCTATTTTCCACATTTTTTGTTGGCCATTGACCGACAAGTTGCGTACATGCAAGCCCATTTTGGGTTTTCTTGCTAATACGAATAATCTTAATTTATGTTTGGTAGTAGCTCTTAATAAAAGTTTAACATGGAAGCAAGTTGATTAATGAAGCAAGCTTGGAAATTAGGTCTGGTGATAACATGCTTCACCATACTATTAAATATATCATTGTTTTCGAATTTCTAGTTGGATGATTAGTGCGCCACAAACAAAACAAAAAAAGAAAACATATGGATATTTAGAGGTTCAACAAATTTAAATCTCAATCTTTAATTTTAATTTTAAATTAAGATTAAAAAATTCAAATAAATCCACGTATTTTTAATTTTTAATTTTTAAGAAAACAATTTCCACTCATAAAACACGTCATTTATTTATTTATTTTTTTGTTGCTGCTTTCCTGTTTCATGATGAAAATATGACGACTCACCTTCACCATTCAAGCCCATTAATTGTCAACACCATCAACAATAATGTTAATTACATTATTGACTAGATTTCTGCTCAATTTTGTGACATTTAACATGGTCAATTGAGTATTGTATTTTTCATGTTTGTAAGCACTTTTCAAGTCGAAGAGAAAGAAAATAAGTTTCATGGAAAAAAAAGGATCATTCAAATTTAATCCATCGTTTGTTTCAAATCTGTATTTCATGGGATTATAAGTTAGGTTACACCTGACTTTTTAGTAATTTTCCAACTACGTAGTTGCAAGCAAACCAAATACCCTGGTTAGTTCTAAATTCTTTAGGGTTTTAGGAATTGGATCTGAACCAATAAGATTGATAATCAAGCCATTGAAATAGTCTCAAGTCGCATTCCACCAAAATTTGACCATTTTTAGTGCATATCCAGCCACAGTTGAAAGGTTAATTAAGAAATACTTTACTGATCTAAATAACTCAATTATGAATTGACAGTTCTGCAAAAATTGAAAAGAAATCAAATATGAATTGATTGTTCTACAAAAATTGAAAAGAAATCAAATTATGAATTGATTGTTCTGCAAAAAATGAAAAGAGAATAACAACGAATCCAGAAGAAACCTATAAACATATATGCATAAATAGCATGTGCTTCGCACAACTTTTATACATAGACCAAAAAAAAGTAAAAATTTTAAAAATTGCAATTCAAGAATATTAATATGCTTTGTATTTGAAATTTGCTAGGAGAAATGTTTGTATTTAAAAGATACTTTTAACTTAATAATATAATTTAAAAATTTTTGGTGCTTAATATGAAGCTTTAAGCTCATCAAAAAGTTAATGAGATAATGAAGGAGAGAGAGAGATATAGTGACATGATAGGAGAGGTAGAAATTGAACAATTAGAAAATTTAATGTAATAATGTTTGGATTTATGTTGGCCCTTGAATATATA
>JAUMHB010061608.1:0-14584 GCA_032359685.1 Pittosporum tobira
TAGAAGAATATGAGGTATTAAAATTGAGATGTGTTTTTAAATAACGATTACATGAGATGTCTCATATAAGCTTAACTTACTTAGAGAATAAGTAACTTAGTTCTAATCCAACTTGGAATCTAAAAAACATATTATCATAATAATACTATAAATATAATAATAATAATATATTTAATATCCACCCTCAAACTAAAAGTCATAAATCAATAACTTTCACTTTGTTACAAAATAAGCCCAAACAATAAAAATTAAAAATGTCTCGTTACAAATCTTCAACCCATAAGAGCAATAGTAATACAAGTAACAATATCAACACCAGCAACAATATTATCGATAATATCAGTAGCATCTAATAGTTGACAAAAGTTGTTAGTATTTTGTCATTGGCTTACACAACAGAGAACGGAAGAGAAAAACCTTTGCTAGGATTTTGTCTTAGTCTTACAAAAAACAAGAAACCTAGGCTTATTGCAAGCTTCAGTTAGGATTTTAAGAAGGCCTCGAGCCAATGCTCAACTTAGCGCAAGCACGCTTCACCTGTGACTTACAAAGTCGGTTAATATAGAGATGGCTAGACTTACCGCAGCAAAGCAACTGCGGTTAGGGATGGCTAGGCTTACGGCAGTAAAGCGACTGCGGCTAGAGATGACTAGGCTTACGGTAGCAAAGCAGTTGTTGTGGCTAGGGTTTTAGAAAAGTCAACACTAAAGTTACGTTGATACGTTGGAAACGATACTGAAACCATAACGGTATTTGAAATAATGTTAAAACAATAACAGTTGAACGAAACATACAAGCAAAACGATCATACGAGCGAAAGAAACAAATTTCAAATTCTCAATTTTCAAAATTCGGAGGGCAAAGGGGGAATTTTCAAATCCATGCGACTGGAACCCAAAAATCTGAACAAGCAGCTTGAGGGAATCTGGTGGTTCATTGCACTATTTAAAAAAAAAAAAAAAAAAACCTGCATCTTCGTCTGAAACAATCTTTGCACACGTACAAACGCTCAAACAAACATAGCCATCTATACAAACCCTATCCGTTTACAGATTTGATAATTGCCTGTTAATCATGCCTCGGCGACGAGACGAGGAAGAAGACAATCTGGAGCCGGAGGACGACGTGGAGCTGGACGAAGAAGAAGACTACGACGATTATAAAGCAGGCGGCCGTAAACACTCCAGATCTCAATTTTATTTTTTATTTTTTATTTTTGATGACGCAGCGGAGGAGGATGATGACGAAGAGGAGGATTAGGACGACGAGGATGATGAGAATTTTGATGGCGGCGGCGGTGGAAGTCGTCGCGGCGGAGGGGGTGAAGAAGCGCTCATCGTCGGGATCTCAGTTTTTTTTTTTTTGACCTTGAAGCTGCCGTGGATAGTGACGAGGATGAGGAGGAAGAAGAAGGCGAAGACGATTTCATTGTGGACCCTGGATCTGAGGTACCTGATGATGAGGATGGCAGGCGGCTGCATCGGCGATCTATGCTTCCACGTGAGGACAAACAGGAAGATGTTGAAGCTCTTGAGATAAGCATTCTGGCAAGATATGCCCGGCAAAGTTATACGGAATATGACGAGGAAACAACAGATCAATGGCGGATCAATAAAAATTAGAGTTTTCGCCGACGGCTATGACAGTCGCCAGCGGTAGAAGAAGCAAAATAATTTTAGAATTAAAAATTTAAAATATAATTTTAGAACCAAAAATATAAATCTCTTGATGTTAGACCCTATATAGGCTTAACTTACTTGACGAATAAATAATTTAATTTTAATCTAATGTAGAATATAAGAAACATATTAACATAAAAAACATATTATCATAATAATACTATAAATATAATAATAATAATATATTTAACAACCTATAATTATCAAGTGGTCTATTATTCACCATTCCTTCCACTTTTAAAAGTTATTTTTTAAGTTTCATACAAGAAATTGAATATTTCTTTGATGAAATTATCATCAATCGGTCAGTTAATACATCAACAAGTACGTTGCATTTGTAAAGTAAATGGTTGGATATCAACAGCGTGGATATCGAAAGTAAAAAACATATTACGATAAGTTTGTTAACAACTCATCGATAATAATGTCATCATAATTCATGGAATCTGGATCCAATGAAGACCCATAATTATGGTTTCTTTCAAGCATGTCAATACAAAGCTCACCACTAATTGTTACGGTACTGTGTGATTTTATGTCTCACACATTGATATATTGTCTACAATAAAATTATATACTTAATATATAAGGATGAATTTTAAAATTATTCACTCAAGCTTTTAATTTAAGATGAGGTTCAATAAATATATTAAGATCATACTTTGACTCCTATGCTCTCTAATAAATTGGTATCATGGTTCCAATCTAACAAGTTGTCGCGCTTATCCATTTTATTTTTTTCTCGCCTGTTTTCATAATACCATCATGCCAGTGGAGCACAAGAGTCTCATCACTCCTAGGCTTCGATAAATTATTGAACTTCAGTATTGTCGAATTGTGACAATTATACAATAAAACTCCAAACGAGTTAATTCAATTATAGGATAAGTTCTGCATCAATGCGCGGAACTGCAGTCGCATCAACAGTTACATCAATTGTTTATGCTAATTAAGCATATATGATTTAATTCTTTTACTGCTGTCACTTTATATATATATATATATATATATATATATATTCGATTAGCAACTCCAACAATTTAATCAATTATTTGACGTACAACAGCATATCAAACTCGTGATGGGTATGATAGAATGATGACAGATTAGTATAATCTACTATGATAGGGAGATTTGAACGCGTAAATGTTATAAGCTTAGCTGTACCACACACCACCTAGAGAACTTAATAATTAAGATGGACAAATGTGGATTAGTAGGAGAAACTTATTTTCTTTTTTTATAAGAAAAGATTCAATGTTGGTTAAGCATTTTTTGTACTCATGAGATGTATAGTTGTGTGTTATGTGATCGAACGACTTAGATAAAAGTTTGTACCTTCCGGGAACTAGGCTGGTGGAGACATTTTACACATTTTTCCAACATGGTAGAAACTTTCCCTACATTGTATCATACTCCGTCTGCCATTCTAATTAACCTTCAGAGGGAGTTAAAAATTTTAAATCTTAGCCACGTCCAATCTGGTGGCTCAAAAGATTATATGGCCAATGTTGTCCATGGGACAAGCTATATTTTTTCTTTATAATTTGGGAAGTGATATTGCATTACAAATTTCTTCATTTAATTACTTGCACTACATCATGATTCTTAAGGGTAAAAAAAATTACGTAAATGCGTATTATCCCTTTCATGTGACTCAAGATGGGTTGATCAAACAATGCCTTGACCCAGGAATTACTCCACATAACGGAGGATTTGATTTATAGTTGGATAGGAACTAAAGCTAAAACTTGATGGTCGAGAAACTTTAAATCCATAAACCCTACAATCTGATTAGGGTTGTGTAGGAGGGGCTATATAGCAGGAATGAACATTAGATGGAAGGCAAGAGACAAAGGTCGGCGCAGTGTATATGTATGGAGTCAATTGTTTTCTTGTAATGATTTATGGGCACACATGTGAATAGGGTGGGTACCTTCATTTGTCAGTGTACGTGGAATGGAGACAATGTTAATTGGAAACCAGAGCCATATTACCCTCTTATAATTTACTCTAAAAAAGAAAAAATATTACCCTCTTATATATGAGTTCATGCATGGGCTTACAGACAA
Source organism: Pittosporum tobira (assembly GCA_032359685.1). Lineage (NCBI taxonomy): Eukaryota > Viridiplantae > Streptophyta > Magnoliopsida > Apiales > Pittosporaceae > Pittosporum > Pittosporum tobira. Next base: position 3,752 of record JAUMHB010061608.1, read on the forward strand.
CACTGGGCAGCAACCAAATCTCTTGTTGTCCATATTAGACGGCAGATATTTAATTTTTTCTGAACTCCCTCCGAAAGTTAGCATGGTGGAGGGAATACAAAACCCTACAAGGAAATTATGAACATGTAGAAAAGTAGTCTCGTCCGTCTAATTATTTATTTATTTATTTTAATATACGACAAAAGATCTAGGAGCTACATACTCTACGTATATAGGCAACAATGTATCTCTTCTCTCTATGTATATATAATCCATATATTACTGATCGTATGTAAAAACATCTCGTGATATAGTCACTGGACATGGATTTTGCGAATTTGGAGGCACGTTCTTGCAACTTAATTTAAAGGTTCATGGTTATGCCAGGTTAGTTTGTTTTCTGAGTTGGCAAGCCAAACAGGATTCTTGTACTGCCACCATACCAACTGTGACGTTTTTGTTGCTTGTAATGAATTTAAGCGTATCATCACTCCATGGGAATAATTATACACACCACATAATAGAATATTAAATGTACCATGCATTAATACACAAGCCTCCCAACAATCGGGGAGATGGAGTGAGGCAAAGTCTTTTAGCTAGGACGAATTTATGCAAGAGCTAGATAGCTAAGGTGTCACACAAATAAACTATTGTGAGAAGAAAATAAAGATAGACCTAATTGAGTAAGGGTGTGCATATTGGGTATGAATAGTTTAATTACCATTTGACAGGCATTAAACGAATTTGGACTTGATCAAGTTACAAATTGTCAATCAATTTGTCAAGTTTATAAAAAAATGTTGTGTATATGTATAAATCATTAACTGAGGTCATGTGTTAGAAACTCTATGAAGACTTTTTTGGCCAGAAATTTCTAGACACATCAAATAAGTAGTGACAATTCTAATACTTTCGACCTTAAAAAAAAAAAAAAAAAAAAAAAAAAAAAAAATTCCACAAATATGGTAGATAATTGCATATCGATTGTCTCTGATATTCAAAAATGCAACTATCTATTGTATACTTATACATATATAATATTTCTTAAACTAAAGGCATAGAAAGAAAGCTTTTGAGCCTTGATTTTGGCTAAATCAATTTCCCTTTTTGTATGGCAAACGTTTGGAGATGATATGAAGGTGAAACATGGATGTTGATTTGTTGAAGTCCTTTTACAACTCGAGAAAAGTCAAGTGGCCAGGAGAGACCCTAGTATAATCTTGTTGAAAATCCTGATATATGATAATTATAATTTTGTTTCAAATTGTATGGTGCTAAGAAGCTGATCAGTTAGTGACAATTAAGGTAGAAAGGCACGTGTAGAAAGAGAGAGAGGGAGAGAGAGAGAGAAAAGACAAATGGTGACGGCTGTTTTGAGTGAGAGCAAGGGAACTCCAAATTCCCCGTGAGGAGTGTTTGGAGCCATCCAAAATATATCAATTAAACCTCCATTTTTATGCTTCTCTGCTTTCGAAATAGATATATACAAGAGCTACACACACACACAGACACACACAGAGTCATGTATATGTGTCTATTGATAATATCATTGCTATGCTTCACCGTTCCCATCCAAACCAAAATCACGAGTTCATGATTCCTCCCCGTTCTCACAGTTGAGACACCCCGTGCTCACCCACATGTATATTTCTACTGTAATTTACCAGTCCATTTTAATTATTTAGTTGGAAATGTAATAATCTCTCATAATAGTAAACTATTATTGCATTTCATTATGGTTCAAAATTATTGTAGAAGTAAACAAATTATCCGACTAGAAGAAAAATGACAATATTTGGGAGAGGAATTGTTTTACTATTATTTGGCATCTTATATGGGACCAAGAGGAATTGAAATTTCACATGGCCATTCAAGATAAGTACAATTTTCTGAATTTGTGTATCCCAAGCTATCTAATACAAAAGATCGTATCCAGTATATCATGCTCCCGCTAAAAACAAGAATTTGAGAAATATTAGATGTACACAATTTTATTCTTATTTATTAATAAAAATATTATTTATGTCGTAACCTAAACTCGTGACCAAACAAGTTTCAAAAAGTGAATACTTGACTATATATATATATATTTATTTATTTATCAAAAAAAAAAAACAGAAATTTATATGGAGAAAATGTCAAAAATTCTCTATTATTATCAACACTATCATATTTCCTCATTCCAAAAATAAACCGTCCTACTTCACTTTTTTATTTCATAGATTCTTAGACATGATTCTTATTTGATAATTTTTCTATACTTTATTTTATTTTATTATTTTAAAAAAATTTGTTAGTGGGATAAAATCATACACTCAATTAGTACGTGTGCTAAGAAAATGTAATAGACGATGTGATTATATATCATGTATGAACTTAAGTGTAACACTGAACATTTTTCAGCCAATATGGTTGCAAATTTGTACGTATATTTGAATTATGTGAAGTTTTAAGGATGTATGGAGCATAATTTATCAATTTTATAGAAAATATTGCATTCATATAGCATACAAGAACATTATAATGTATTTTTAAATATCAAATATTATTAATATATAATTTTATGCTATATATACGTATAATATTTTCCTATAAGATTAACCAACTTCCTTTCAGTTGTATTGTTAAGGCCACCAATATTAATAGTTATGGAAGGAGAACAAATTTAACAAATTTCACCTTAAGGGCTATTTCGTAGTTTCACACATGCTAATAATTTTATTATACTGTATTTCAATATAATAGAAATTTATTTGTTGTGAAGAAACTGTGGCATTACTCTCAAATAAAGCGATCATATTGATTTGAGAGCAAAACAAGGACACCCCTCTATAAAAGGAAAGCACCAGAGGCTGCAGAGTGCTATATAGGAAGAAGAAGAAGAAGAAGAAGAACAAGAAGAATAGAGAGAGATATATAAGGAGAGAAGGAAACATAAAGGGACCGTCGAATTAGAAAGAAAGAAAGAAAGAAATGGTTTCTAGGGAGCACAAGAAAGCTGCCGCCGCACTGCATGAGAAGCTGCAACTTCTTCGTTCCATTACAAACTCTCATGCAGTAATTTAATTCCCTGCGCTATTTCTGATTTTCATTTTCTTATTTTGATAATTAATTAATCAATTGACTTAATTTCTCACTAACACATGGTTCAATCAAGTACATGTGTGTGTTTTGATGGGATTACAGTTTTTGTCTTTTCAATTCCTGGTCTCTAGCTTTCCCCTAGCTTGGATTACAGTTCTAGTCTTTTCAATTCCTGGTCTCGAGCTTCGCTCTAGCTCTTCTCTAATTCATATATACATCTAATTACCTTAATTTTTCTGTTTTCCCTACTCATTCAAGGGATTTGGATTTAACGAAGTTAAAAATGATTGATTCATCGGTAAATAAAATGTTACACCAACGAGAAATACATGTTGATGACCTTATATTATTCTACAATGCAACTGTTTGTTATATAAATACATCATTTTCTCTAAACTTGATAGATGAATTGGCCATTTTAAACTTCATTAAATCCGAATCCTTACTTACAGTTAATTTGTTATTGGTCTCTAATTTATCGGCTACAAACTCAGTGTAACTATAAAGGTGTGAAGCAAACCGATAAACACATATAGTTTTTAACTGAGTACAAAATTAAGATGACTTGATATATAATAGCTGATCGTATAAAGTTAATTTATGATCGATCTCTTAAATAAATAACTTGTACTCGTGGATAAATCTAATGGAGATGTTGTTTGTATGTTTGTGGCAGCTAAACGAAACCTCAATCATCGTAGACGCAACAAAGTACATAGACGAGTTAAAAGAAAAAGTAGAAAGACTGAATCAAGATATCGCAACCGGACAAAATTCAAGTCATGACCAGAATTCATGGCCAGCGGTAATTTACTTATATTAAACTCTCTCTATACATATTTCCCACTTCATTATTTAACTTTTTTTTTTAGCCGCTTTTTTTTTTTTTTGGTGAGAGTCATGGGTCTTAGTTATTACATGTACTTATGCAGGTTGCAGTAGAAGCCCTAGAAAAGGGTTTTCTAGTGAATATACATTCTGAAAAGAGTTGTCCCGGTTTGCTTGTCCCGATTTTAGCAGCTTTTGAAGAGCTGGGGCTTGCTGTGATGGAAGCTAGGGTTTCTTGTATAGACAGTTTTCGATTGGAAGCCCTTGGCGGAGAAGTAAGATACTCCATTTAAACTTTGGTAGTGAAATCTTTTCAATATAGACATTGGAGTACTATTTTGCACTGGAAAAATAACTCTAAATGAACTGTTCATAAACATGGGGGGTGGACACACAACTATTTCAATTAAAACAAAAAAAGGTACCAACCATTTAGAGGCGCTGTTAATTTTGCGCACAAAACTAAAACCTAATTGTGAGGATTATGGCTGGACCAAGGCAGTATATATGCCATTTTAAAGTACAGTATATAGCATGAAAGTTATCTACTTTGATGCATGAGTTTATTAGAATATACAGATATAGAGAATAATTGGGATCCAGCTCCCCAATATTCCTTTCCTCCAATTTCCTCCACTACTCATTTGGATGACTGACATGTGGATATTTTTAATTTTAATGGTCTAGATTTGTGCTAGTAATTAGCCACTTAACCTAGCTAGGTTAACTGCTATTTTCTGAAATATTTTCTCCGATGTTTGTTGTTAACAGATATTTCCACCTTTCTCTTCTTCTACATGTTTCTGTTCATCCGATCAGCCATGGTTAATCTCAATCATTCCCTCCATCCTTCATCGAAAGCCTCTGAATTCTCCTCGTTGTCGAGTTGGATATGAATTCATTTGTACAATACTAATTAATTAATTAGGCTCCACAGATATTGAACCAGTTTCAAGTTTTTCTAGAATTAGAGTACTTCCAGTACCTGAACATAAAACCATGCATTGTCTGAGTTGATTTAAGATCATGTTTAGCAGTAATATTGTATTAAGTTTGAGTTTGCTTCCCCAAGCTAAGTATACAAATGCTTCTTGATACCCAATCTGACTCGTCTCCCTTTGCGTCTTGTAAATGAGTGGTGGTATGAGCTTCTAGTCTATTTAGCTTTGACATTCATAGAATGATACGTGAGGAAGTATTATTGGTAAGATTTGGGGGAGATGTAATTTAACCTTAATTTAGTTAACTTATGTGATTAGATTTTGATATATTAAAGTAGATTTGGAACATTATAATTAAAATGTCCACGTACATGTCAGTCATTAATTAGGTGGGTATTGGCTGCAACCGGAGGAAATGAGTATTGGAGGAGAGTGGGATCAATATAATAGAAATTAAGAGAATATACGACATCAATACTGGATCATTGTTTACTACTTATTTCATCTGTTTCAAAATTTGAAATATCTTAAAAAATGACAGAGTTTAAGCATAGATTTTCAATCTCAATTTTTAGATAATAGGAAGAAAAAAAAATTGAAATGATTTTTTTTTCAGAGATAGTATAAAATTTTGATTTATACTTATAATAAATTTTTTTTAGATGAACATGTACATCCCTAATTTTGAAATGGAGGTAGTATCACTCATGCAACCATGTATCATGGTGTAATTAATAAATAAAACTTTTTTTTTTTTTTTTTTTGCAGAATGAAGAAAATGGAGAAAACATCAATGCAGAAGTCGTTCAAGAAGCAGTTTCACAGGCCATCAGAAATTGGAGAGAAATCAACGACCAATAGAGCAAATTAAGTGAAGATTTGCTGTTACATATTTTCATTTCTCTCTTTCTTGGGATGGCCGGCTATGTTACGAGGAAGAGTAAGTGCAAGTTCTTAATTAGTCCTTGAGAATAATTAAGTTGGGAGGATCAATATTGATCACAAAGTCGGATCAAGATTCAAGAGTCAACAGGGACGAAGGCAACCCTAGACACTGAGCTTGGGAACCTTCCTTTTCAATTTCCATGTAAAATGCAAAGCATTTGCATAATTTTCTTATTAGTATCATATATATATATGGCTTTATTTGTTTATAATCTAAAAGCCTAAGGAAGAAGTATCCTCATGCTGTTATTTTTATTTTTATTTTTTGATTCCTAATTCTCCTATATAAATGGAATACTCTTTGTCCAATTCTCTTTTTTTTTTTTCCCAATAGTTTCGCAATTTTTATTTTTATTATTTTTTTTGATGTTGTTGCCTTTTTTTATCGGCAAGAAAAAAGATTATATAAAACCTGAGAGATTTATCCATGCATGCTTGAAGCATTGCAAGCTAGAACACCAACTTTCTTGCAGTGCAATGCTGCACGGTTCGAGAAGACAATCACGACTTTGATAGACAATTAAGTAGACACAAATAACAAATTATCAATGAACCGTCTATAATAACGATTTATTATCTATTAAGGAACTTATTGCAACCGAATATGATAATATATTGTAAGTGATTATTATTATTAGGTTTAATTGTGTAAGTGTCCCTTCAAGTATGGAGCTTGTATCAAACTCCATCCCAAAGTTTAAAAACTGACAAAAGAGACCCTCAAGTATATCTCTTTTAGCACAATGGACCATTTAGTTAGTTTTTGGATGGAAATCATCCATGTGTAACGTATGCAGTGTCTTTTATATATTTGACCTTATTTTGAGTTTTTGACTATCCAAATACAAAAAAAAATAAAAATAAAAATAAAATTCTAAAAAATAATTTAAAGTCGGACAAAATAACTTAAATACAAGAAAATAAAATTTCACAATTTATTTTTTAATAAACAATAACTAAAATAAAAAATAATAATATTTGAGACTAATTAAAATTAAGAAAAACTCAAATTTTAAAAAAACTTTGCTTATAATTAAATTCTAAATAAATAATTAATTTTTTTTTAAAAATAGCTACTTAATTATTGCTAGAAATTTTTGGTAAAATGAAAATTTTGAAAATTAAATTATAAAAATAAAAATCTAATAAAATTTTAAGTTCATGAAATTTTGATTAATTTCACATAAGGAGAGTTTTTATGTATTTTATTTTATTTTTTTATTTTTCCAACAAAATTTTCATTATCGCAAAACTTCTAGAAATAATTAATTAGGAATTTTCTATTTAAAGTTTTATTTATTATTTTTATTCAAAATTTAAATATAGACACATTTTTAATTAGTTTCAAATATTATTTATTCTTAATTTTATTTAGATTTTTTCTTTGTAAATAAATAATTTATGAGGGTAATTTTTTTTTCAGAACTTTAATTATATTATGTAAACTTTATTTTTGGATTTTAATTACCTTTTAAGACTTTTTTGGTACTCAGATAGTCAAAATATGATCAAATGTATAAAAAAAAAATTAAATCCATATTAAATAGATGATTTTCATCCAAAAACTAACGGAAGAGTCCATTATGCTAATTGAAATATATTTAAAAGTTACTTTTGCTAGTTTTAAACTCGATGGTAGAATTTGGCACAAAACCCATACTTGGAGGGACACTTATGTAGTTAACCCTTATTACGTTAACATCTGTGAGCTAGAGCAAAGTTTGAATATCTGTCTCAAATCATAATCCTCCTTCTATTGATGTCCATAAACAGAGCTCTACTAATCTGCACTCTTAGATGCGCATTCTTTAGTGCAAATGATTTTGGTAAATATTAATTTTATGAAATACGGTTATTTTACAGTCTTTTTTTTTTTTTACCTTGTTAATAAAGAAAAAGAAGAAAATGAAAAATTATGAAAAAGAGAATTTTTATTACAACTCGAAGTAATACATCAAAAACAAATTAGATAAGTTGAATGATTTTACTTAAATTTTTTTTGCAGAAGAGTATTTTTATTACAACTCAAAGTAATGCAAATGTGATTAAGATCGGACCACCAACATATATAGTTGTCAATTTTGAATTTAGCATATGATTATATTCTCGCAAAAAATTCTGTTAGGAATTAAATTTCGTATTTGTCAGCTGCAATCGACAAAGTGTATACGTGTTTATCCACCTTTTCATTTGCTCAAATTTTCAGAGTTTTCCGTTGGAAAAAAGATTATATACATTTAAGTATGTCTTAGACAAACTTTAACGTGCATAAAAAGAAAGTCAAAAGGAGAATTCATACAGCTGGACTCTTACTTTGAAACGCAAGTGTGTTGACACACACACACACACACACACACACACACACCCCAGTGATGCCCTATCTGTGCAGGGATTGGGGTCTTAACATGAAACGAAGCCACCCAGGAAGACCAACTTCTCATAATTTACTCCCTCTGTCTTGGATCATTTGCAATAATTTTTTATAGTTGTGTGACACAGATTTTAATATGTACGAAAAGTGTATATATATATATGTATATATACTGTTACATTCAATGTGAAACAGATGAAATATATGATTGGTGTGATATCATGTCAACTTGATAACGTGATACACCTGCTGAGTATTTACTCCTCATATAGTCCTCCCTGTTCCATTTGTATTTGGCTCCTCTCTATCACATCTTTTCTCCAATTTCACCCAATATAATAGGGTTTATATTTATTTATAATAATGTAAATATGCTAATATATAATCAATAATATATAGATTAAATTTACAAAAAATTAGAATTTTTAAAAGTATTCTCACTGTGAAATATAGATAAAAAATTTCAACCATTAAAAATTTAATAAAAATTGTATATTTTCATCAAATAATAAAAAATAATCCAATTATTTTCATATTTAAAACAATAGGACGAAAGTCACCCCGCTCCTTCCTTAAGTCCTTGCTTTCTCCGGCCCTTGTCTGCCTTAGTTGATGAGAGTTGAAGAATGTTGCAAAAAGACAAACTATTAAGAAAAAAATGACTCAGTATTGTAAATTAAATAATTAATTTTGATTTTAATAATATCATTAGAATATATATTTTTGTAATATATTAGAGAAAATTAAAAAGAATATATATTGGAGATAAGCCAAATCGGTTCCATTTGAAGCTTGCTTTCGGATAAACATGGGTTGACTGGGCTCTGGGATGGGCCCAGGATCTATGTGATTAGAAATGCACTATGTGGGTTGGCTTAGTTTGGACTGGGCAAAATTATGAACTATTAGGCTTTGGGTCCCATGATGGGGTGCGTATTTTTGACCACTGGCCCAGGCTTGGTCAAGGAACTCTGAAGACGAGCACTATTTGGGGCTATGGTCTGGCAGCTTTAACCGGTCTTAGGTTTCGATTTTTCTTAATTTAGGCAAAGTTTTATTTATTTCTCTGTTGGAGCTTTTCTGTCCATTATTACCAATTTACCATATTAGGTGATCTTGTTTATATTTGCGAGATTATTGATATTAATTATCTTCGATGGAGGCCCCTCCACACGTTAAGAAAAAAAAATAAAAATATTAGACTTAATTCACAATATTATTTTTAATCATAATTGTATTCAATTTAACCAATTAATTGTTTTGCAATTATCGATAATAATATCATTTAAATAAATAAATAAAAGATAAGAAATAATGGAAACAACTTCTATGCCATTGATAAATTATGAGAAGATAATATTCTCATTTTTTTAATTTATTTTTTTGCTCGATGTTTTGAAGATACTATTGTTATTTAGGAAGCTTGTTAATCAAGTCGATTAGAACTCGAGCTCCCTAGCAACTGCACATATTCTAAATCGTGATGGCCTCAAAATTATAGAACTCACAGAAAAATTACAAAAAGGGCATTCCATTGGAGAACAAGATGAAAACATGAAGACGTAGAGCAATATTTCTTTCTCAAATTTTGATAAAACGAAATCTCCTATCTCTTACCTATTTTACATTTTTTTTTTAATTTGAGTTTTTACTTAAATTATTATGTTTTTATTAGTTATTTTCGTCTGATGATGTTGTTAAATATAACTGATACGAACCAAGCCCTAACTACGACCCAAAAGCTAGCTCAGAGGTGTAGGTTTGGCCCTCGCCATATAAACCATCCCAGGTTGCACTCCGTGACCGATGTGGGACGCATCATCCCCACCCCCTTGAGACCCGACTGCCTCAGTCGACGTTCTGACGAACCCCAAGAGACACTAGTGTTTAGCACGAAGCTTGGCTCTGATACTAACCAAGCCCTAACTATGACCCAAAAGCTAGCTCAGAGGTGTAGGTTTGGCTCTCCCCATATAAACCAGCCCAGGTTGCACTCCGTGACCGATGTGGGACGCATCATCCCCACCCCCTTGAGACCAGACTGCCTCAGTCGGCGTTCTGACGAACCCCAAGAGACACAACTGTTTAGCATGAAGCTTGGCTCTGATACCAACTGATATGAACCAAGCCCCAACTACGACCCAAAAGCTAGCTCAGAGGTGTTGGTTTGACCCTCGCCATATAAACCAGCCCAGGTTGCACTCCGTGACCGATGTGGGATGCATCAACGAACTCCTTAATTCGTGTCTCTAATTAGCACTTATAAGAAGCTTCCTACTCACTAAGTTATGAAGGATTTGAAGCCTCGGAACTCCCCTAATTCTTGTCTCTAATTACAACTTATAATGAGCTTCATACTAACCGAGTTACGAACAATTTGAAGACTACGAACTCCCTTAGCTTCATAGTTACTGAGTTACGAAGGATTTGACGCATAGGAACTCCCCATAGTCTTGGATCTAATTAGCACTTATAGGGAGCTTCATACTCACCGAGTAACGAAGGATTTGAAGCCTAGGAACACTCTCAAATCTAGCCTCTAATTCCCACTTATAAGGGGCTTCGTACCCACCGAGTTACGAACGATTCGAAGCCTAAGAACTTTTGATACGAACCAAGCCCTAACTACGACCCAAAAGCTAGCTCAGAGGTGTAGGTTTGGCCCTCGCCATATAAACCAGC
>JAUMHB010061619.1:0-34687 GCA_032359685.1 Pittosporum tobira
TAGAAAATTATTTATCGGATACATCAACATCAAGTATATATATATCTATACACAATTATTCATACTACTGTTGCAATCTTTGACGGAGTAATAATATAGTGGAAAGTGACATGCCAATAATTATTGACCATTTGAGTTTTACGGTGTCTCAAAAGTCGTCCGACGAATATTAGTGGGGTCCACACATTTTCCATTGTGGGATCCACACGTATTCTGTTGTGGGGTTCACAAATACTTTACGGCACACAGTACGAGAACAAATATTCTTTAACTTTAACGTTGACATTCTTTTTGTCGGAAACCAATATTTGCATTTAGCACCCTATAATTTATTTTATCCCAAAAATACCATACTGTTAAACATAAATAAATTTCGTAACATGTTAAAAATATTGGGTTCTTACAGTTGAAGAATAGGAGACATTGTTCGGCACCATAACTACTGGAATATTAATTATACCATAAATACTAATACTAGAAATATTAGAACTAATATAAATACTATAATATAATTATTATATTCTCTAATATCCCCCATCAAGTTAAAAGTCTTACAGAACAACTTTTAGCTTGTTATATGAAAAGAGTGAAACTAGTAAACATAAAAAAAACCAATAGCTAATGGCAATGAAACGAGCCAATGTCGATTAAATGTAGTCAAAGGCATCAAAGCGTAGCCAATTATATTGTAATCAAACATAATCAACAGTAGTTAATGACATCATAACATAACTAATGACAATCAAACATAATTAACAGTAGCAGTAGTAACAATAGCAGTAGCAGAAATAACAGTTGCAGTCGCAGTAAGAGTAGTAGCCGTAGTCTTGAATTTCTTCAAAATTCAAAACACCAAAATAATCAGGGGCCTTCTCCAAAATTTATTAGGATTAGGCAACGGAAGCTGCTAGCGTTTATGATAGGCTCTTAATACTATATTAGAATTTATATGAAAACATAAATAACAAATATAATATAAGAGAAAATCCTATATTAAACAATAGAACTATATTAAATAATAGAAGAACAAAACTATATTAATATGACTTAAAAATTATGGAATATATATGAAGCATTATATATGTATACTTAACTTATAGACCAAGTTTGAATAGTTTACGGACCATGAAACACAATCCAATTATGTATTGAATACTAACTAATACTAATATCATAAACACTAGAATATTAATTATACCATAAATACTATAAATATTATAAATATTATAATATAATACTAATTATATAAATATAATTAATATTATATTCTCTAACACATATAATATCTCTGATCAGTAAGGGAGCCCTAGCCCGATCAATATTGCAGTTGATTGGTGCGACCGTTGCCCGATTAGTATTGATGTGCAGTTGGTCAACTTTGAGCGCTGATTAGGGTTAATAAATACCTAATCTTAGCTCATTTTGAGTTGTACTCCAACACTAGAAAAGTCAAAAGGACAAGAAATGCAAAGGAAAACTGTGAATTAAGACAAACTTGGGGATGTTTCATTTTTATTTCTTCACAAAATAACATTATTTTGCTAGTTATTTTGTATTATGATATATCCTACAAAACACATTATATTTTACTTATTTATTTGTTTATTTAAAAAATTTTAAAAGTATAAATTACTTGGTCAAAAGTCAACATACTCAGGTTTTTATAACTGTTAGTTTATATGTAGATGACAAGACTTAGATGCAGCCATGCAGCAGTAAGTCTTCAAGTGTTGGGCTGTGTAATTCGATGGAGACATTTCGATAACTAACAACCATCCTACGTAACTGTGAAAATATTAAAATCTCAAATGACTAAAAATCCACTCTGTTTGCGTGAATAATGACAAAAATGTTGGTGGTGGTTGGATTGGTTTGGTTAAAAATGGCTGGATCAAATTTGAAAGGCAAACTTGATGTAGTTGACACATTTATTTATTTATTTATTTGGTAAAAGACATGTTTATTTCGCTATTACAATTTAAAATAATTTAAAATTTTAAACGGGCTTTTAACGTTTAAGGTAATATAATGCTTTAAATTGAGTAATTTTTATTAATGTTTGATTAATATTTCATTATTATTTAAGAGTTAGACTCTTTTTGAGAATTGAGTATACCGTATTGCTTAAGTAATTAATTTGATCCATATATTTCTTGCATCACATTTGGTTTATTAAAATATATTTAAATTTAAAATCTTTAAATGGTATAAAATGGAATATATATTGGAAGACTCCTAACCAACTTAAACTAGCTAGTTGAGTAGGGTATCTCCCCCAACTTGTAATTTAATTAAAAAAAATGGTTAAACGGTGGGTCTATATAAATTTTTTTTTGTACATTCGAGTTTTTGGTAAAGTAATCTTAAGCCGAGTTTCAAAGAATTAGTTAATTTTATAATCACTAAAAAAAAAAATCAAATATGACACATTTAATTCGTGAATAATCGTCTTACGTATTAAACCCTTCCTCGACTGACTAAGTCCACCTAAAAAAATTAACGAATTTTAAAACACTATTTTTGGTCCATCAATTGTCAAGCCTTTGACAAACGCAACCATATTATCCTACCTTTTAATTAAGCAAAATCGTGGTCAAAATCCATTCCAAATATAGTTAAAACTCTTTCCTTTCTTGAAACGGGTAAACTCATTCTTAACCATACATGGTTGGACAACTTTGATTAGTGGGTAACGAAGCTTAGAAATAGACTAGAAGATTAAATGAATCATTTTCGATTAGTGACTAATTAGTTATAGTTTCCTCGTGCTTTAATTAATCATCAAAGATTAGGATAAGATTAAGATTAAGATTAAGATGGCAAAAAGGTATTTATGCTGGTCGTTTCTATACGAAAACGCTTTTGGAAAAGCACTTGGTATCACAAATCTTTCCAAGTCAATAACTTCAACCACACATTTTAACTTAATCGGAATTCATACGGGTTTGAAATCCTAATAGTGCGGGTTTTACCGTTACGCAACTTCGACTAATTCATCTGATGAAAAGTAGTATTTTGCTGCTATATCTTCTGAATATGATGTTTTCTTAAGTCGAAGTCGGAAGACGTATTATTTTTATCTTTTAAATCGTATTTATGTTTATATTCTATTTGTTTTAAAATTATAGTAAATTAAAATATTTTTTTGATTATTATAATTTAAATTAATATGTGTATTCTTTCAGTCGTTAATATCGACAAATTTAATAATTTATATGGTTTCATTAATTTATAATAATTAATGCCCTAAAATAAAATAAATTTATATCAATTTTAAATTTCAAAATTTTATAAATTGACTAAAAAAGTTGTTATTTCTAATTTTGAAATAGATATATATTTGCAGGATATTATTGAAAACTATTTCATAAACTTATTTTAAAATTTAAATAATGTAAAAATATTTAATTTTTAAAATGATTTATTGTTGAGTGTTTTTATTTTATTTTATTTTTTTGGAAGGAAAATAAATTTATCGTTGGGTTGACCCAAGTACAGTGGCAATTTTTATAAGTATTTATAATTTGAAGGTTAGACAGAAGTCTAGAATTCTATCATTTTCATAAAATATACTGTAATTGGTTAATTTTGTTTAGTTCTAATATATATTAGTACCCGTCACATTTCTGAACAGACTATGACTATTTATAGCCGGCATTGGCATGTGACTTTCCTATATCTGCTAGGTTTTAAAGCTAATTTAGGAATGTTTCGTGTAAGAGTTCTTCTTCAAGGCCATTCATTTTAGATTAATGCTATACACGTAACATATGCATTAGCAAAATTTATATAAATTCATGTACGTTACATTATAATTAATCAATGTTTAATTACATTGGATGAATATGTAATTATAATTAATTATAATTAACACATCAATTTATATATATTTTATTATTGTATATGTTAATGCACATAAAATTATTATTCATTTTAATTATAATGCATTATGCATATAGGGTTGTTGAACGAGTTGAGTCGTTTAAGGCTAGAGCTCAGCTTAATTGGTTAAGACTTTAATTGAGCTTATTAAAAAAAACATGTTTAGTTTAATAACTCAAATTCGAGCTTGCTTCTTTTAAAGTTTAACTCAATAGAAACTCGATAACAATACAAAATTCAAAATTTTCACAGAAAGCTTGAGCTCGGCTTGATAAAAGGCTTGCTTAAGTTAAACGATTCGAGCTCGAACTCGAAAATGACCTCGTTTAACTAAATGAGCCGAGTTCAAACTCGACAAAGTCCGCTCGACTCTGCTCATTTAACAACCCTACATGTGCATATTAATAATTTGAACATTTTAATATCGTGATTGCTTGATTTGGATTGATGGAATTTAGTGAATATGGTGCTTCTATAATTCTAATTTTAACAATGCATGAGGCATGCCATTGAGGTACTACTAATTACTTTATATATGTTGTCTTTAACATTTAACGAATTTATATAAAATTAAAATTTTATAAATAAATTAGATGTATCTTTAATATTGTAATAGAGCATATAGTAATGAAAAATATTACTGTACTACTATCACAAATTTTGATATTTAGGAATTATCCCCTGCATTATATATGAAATCCCATTTAATATTTAATACTTCATTTTGGATTTTTAGAAAAAAAATACCTTATTATGCAAAATAACAAAAAGCACAAGTGAGACATTAAGCAATGGACAGTAGTGAATTCTATCAAGTGCCGACATAGGTAAGATTTCCTTTAACCTAGTAAAACAAATGAAGCCTACAAACAATACCAAAACTAACAAAAAGGAGACTCCTCATTCACATGTTGAAGGGAGTAAATTAAACAAGAGGGCGTCCTTGTGTCAAGCAACTTCAAAATTTCAAACAAATTTCAAGCCCACCTTTCCAAGAATAGGAGCCAAAAAGAAATTATTCAACATAGGAGAATAATCAACATTTAAAAAAAAAAAAATGATAATACGAATTATTCATGTCAGGTAAAAAATAAAATCTAAATATCGATCACCTTCATATTTTTGTGATCATCGATTTGTGGATTTTACGGCAGAAAAAAAATTAATATGACGACAAAAATGTTGACAAAATATTACGAGTGGACTCGTAAATTACATGTGCCATTGTTTCTAGTCGTAACATGTCAAGAGTATACGTGTATACGTGGCATAATGGAAAAAAAAAAGTGAAAAATGAAATTTAACAAAAGATGGTTTCACAAACTACAAAAGATGGTTTGACAAACTCTATCTGTAACTTGTCTATTAAATGTTGCTGTAAAGATGGAGCGATTACATCGGGTGGTAAGTAGGCAGAGACCAATATAATTTGAGTCGGATATATAAAAAATTTAATTTTTAATTTAAGATTTAGATTTTGAATTTAAAATGGAATAAATTATATTAAAAAAATTCTCTCACACAATTAATGAACTGAATTAATCGGAATAAATAAAAATTTAAGATACCAAATAAAAAAAAAAATAGGCAGAGAGAATAATAGACTAATGCTAGTAAATAACAAAAGCATTAAATATGTGAAACCTAACAACTATTCACCATCCACTTGTCAATTACATTATCTGTAAAACCCGTTTGTGCTTTTGCAATTACTACACAACTGACCCCCATTCTGAAACCCTAACTGCCAGCACAAACACGTCCTTGGAGCCACCGCCGTCCTCACCGCGTGGGTTGCCACCGGCAATAAGGGGTCCATGGATCTCACAAACTCGTGCTGAACGTTTGAGTCGGCCGAGTTCTTGTGGACCCGAGTTGTCGGTAGCCCTATTGATAACTCGAGATCGAGCCCTTGATTATTATTATTATTATTATTATTATTATCATTATTGTTGTTGTTGTTATTTTGAAGTTTGTGGAAATATTGGTGGTGTTGGGTTTCCTCCGTTGTGCTGCTACTGCAGTTTCCTTCGTCAACTGACTCTGCTTTGAGCTTGTATATGTTGTGTTGATTTGTGAGAGTGACAACTTCGGTGGGGATATTTGACGGAATAGTGGTTCTGAAGTCTAAAGATGTGGCGCCGATAGGGGTGGCTGTCGTAGTGGTGGCAATGGCGGTGGTGTTCAGTGGGCGGTGACTTTGAGGGTCGAGTCCCCGGCTAATGAGTTTGCGCTTGATGTGAGTGTTCCAGTAGTTCTTGATCTCATTGTCTGTTCTTCCGGGCAATCTTCCAGCAATCAAAGACCATCTATATATTGAAAAAAGACAAGTCTAAGTAAGGAGAAATTTACAAGAAGAAAACTACGTTGCAATCTGTTTAAAACTTTGAAACGTGCAGGCAAAGGACAAGAATGGATAAACGGAAAATTCTAACGCACTCGTCTGGATTTGATGCAGTTTTGAAATTCTTTCAAGTCCATGACAATGATGTATGAAAATCTTACATATGTATGTAACATAATACTTGTTTCGTAGTAGTTTATTGAAGTAGTTTATTGAAGTAGTAATTTATTATAGAACTCAAATATAATAAAAAATTTATATTTGATAAATTAAATATAATTTTAGAAAATTAAATTTACATTTGAAATTCAAATTTAATGTTAAATTTAAGGTACAAATTACCTTTAATAAGCTGTACCAAGCACTTTGTCACATTTTAGATGTCAAAATTGAAAAGGGCTTATTCATAATCAATTCTCTAATATGGGGACACAAACATTTTCCAATAACAAAAGGGTAAATCATAATGATTTCATAAAAAGGGGTATGCGTACACATACTTGTTTCCAAGCAAACTATGAAGCTTGATGATAAGCTCGTCTTCTTCCTCAGTAAAATTTCCTCTCTTGAGGTCTGGCCGGAGATAATTTATCCACCTTAATCTGCAACTCTTGCCGCATCTCAACAATCCTAAAATTAAAAAATGACCCAACATATACATATTCAGTACTCATAATTAAGAAAAAGCAAAAGAGGAAAGAAACAAAGAAATCGTGCCGGAATTTATTTTTTACCGGCGGACTTAGGGAGGGAACGCCAGCAGCCTTCGCCGTGAAGGCGGATATAGTTGATGAGGCGCTGGTCCTCCTCTTTGGTCCATGCCCCTTTGTTGGTGTGTGCTTTCTCACAGCAAGGTGAACGTCCCATAATTATGTCCTCAATCTGTTATGTGGATCAGCTCAAAGAAAGTAAAGAGATGTATAGGGAGAAAGTTAGAGAGAGAGAGGTGGACACACACAATATAAATGGATATAAGCGGCGTCGTTTGTACTGTTGTTGATTCTTGATATATAGATAAGACTGAAAAGAGAGAGAGAGAGAGACAGAGAGAGAGAGATGTGGTGATGGGAGGTCAGAGTTTGATTGAAAGAAGTGGTGAGAGAGAGATATATAGACGTGTAAGTATATTTAGAGAGAGAGAGAGTTAGAGAGAGAGAGAGAGGAGGAGGAGAAAGAAGGGAGAAACAGGGAGTGTAGCCAATAGACTCGCGATCTATCTTTTCATGTATTAATAAGGAGGAGGATGCACCCGTCAAATTAATTATAGCTTTTTTTTTAAAAATTAATTATTTTAAAATTTTTTTAAATTTTTTTATAAATTAAATATAATAATTTTATCAATATTTTTTTTAAAAAAATAATAAAATAATATTTTTTAATTTAAACAAATTTAATTAATAAAATAAATTATAATTTATTTTAAAATAAATTACGTTAAACAAACATCAGGAGGAAATATGAAATTTGACCGAGTTGGTGAGAAAGATGAGTGGTTACAGATAGGACTGGATTTGGTAGGTAGCTCTACTTTTACGTGTGCCTTGCCTTCTCTCTCTCTCTCTCTCTCTTATATACTGTAGTTTAGGATCCTGTTCTCTCTCTTAATATTTTATTTTTTATTATTTTAAAAATAATGTTATAAATACTATTCTGTCCCTCCTAATAGGATTGTAACGAATGAAAATACTAAGGAACTTAAAAAAAATATGTCTGATTTTGAAAATTTATCTAAATTTCTCTTATAATATTATATATTTTTTATATTAGAATACTAATTATAGTAGTGCATTATATTATTTTATTATAATTTTAAATAATAAAAAAGTGATTAAAATAGTGTATCATAATGTTATATTAGTCGTTGAAATTGTGAACCATTGTGTTAGAGTATTTAATAAAATAAGGGTAAGTAGAGATGCACATTTAGCCCAAAGACTAAAATTTAGACTTGACCTAGTCAAAATATGGTTAATGCCTGGAGCAGTCTAGCCTAGGCCAATCGTTCCCTAGCCTGAAGGTGACGACCAATTTCCAATATTAAGCAAAAGCCCGGACCGAAAATTGGACTAGACTAGTCAAGTTTTAAGATGAGTCACAATTTTAGACTGAATTGAGCCCAATTAAAGCTCAAGACAAGACTAGTCCTAAAAAAGATCGATCTTAAAAAAGTCTGCATAATATTCATTAATTCAAAATTCATATATTCACAATTTATATTATATATTATTCACATTTCATAATTTACTTATAAATAAATAATTATAAAACTAAATATATAATATAACTAACTATAAAAATATTTAAATATGTGATTAAGTAATTAACTAAACTAAATATTAAATAATTAACTATATTAATGAATCTATGTACGTATATATTTTTAAAAAATAAATTACTTAACAAGCATTTTGGACTTTGGAGATTATAAAAATTAATTCAAAATTGAAAATAGACAAAAATTGCAAAAGAAAGTAATTATAAAAAAAAACCCGGATGGAGGACCGGTCCAAGACTGACCTGTATTGAAGGTCCTCGTCAGGCCATGATTTTTATTCAAAAACTGGCCTGGCCTGACCTGGCCTAGAGAGAGAAAAGGATCGAACATGTCTATGAGGTATAAATGACTGGTTTGGACAGGCCTGGTCCAAACCTTGTCAGGGCATGCTTTATGTGCATCTCTAAGGTAAGTTAGACAATTTAGGATGTCCAAAAAAAAAAGTATTACAATCATATTAGAATGTCCAAAAACGAAAAGTGTTTTAATCATATTGAGAAGGATGGAGTAACAGATATATTAATAAAATGTGCAAAAATTGATATGTCAAATTGTAATTAATTGATACATGACTATCAAATTGTTTGGCACAGTTGATTGTAACAACTTATAGCTTATTTCTAAAAATAAAACTACATTAAAAGTGTTCATTTTAGTTGATTTAAAAAAAATTATAGATTAAGTACAATAATATTTTTAGCTTATTTTAAAAAATTGATCAATATGTGCTTTTTGTTACAGCTTGTAACTTATTTAAGTTAACAAATGAGCTATAACTTAATTAAGTTAACAAATAAATTATAAGTTATTTTTAATAAGTTGTGCCAAACAGGGTTATAAATGATATAACAATTACTATAAGAATACCAAATACAAACCAAATAGATGAATTAATTGTAATCATCTATTATGATTATATTACAACTTTATTATATTACTAAGGTTATTTCATCACATCAAAATCTGTTGAGTCCTAAGTGTTTATTGTATAGATTTGATGATATGTATTTTTTGTAAGAAATTGTTCCCCAACTTGCTGAGGGAATTAAAAAATTTATCCTGGTATTTCAGTTGTAATATTGTTCTTAGTCTTAGCCAACAACAAAAGATCTAGAAGAAGACTTGAAGTTGGGTAGAGTATATGCAAGAAGCTACTCCTTGATCCATAGAAGCAAACCTTAGAGCGGAAAAGTTCTAAAAGAAGTCATTAGTTCAAGATCGAGAAGACTTTCCAACAGAAGGGTTGTAAAAATCTAATAATTTTAATATTTTATAAAATTTATTTATCTTAAATAGTATAGTATTGTTAGAAATGAAATAAATTATAGGATGCTAAATGCAAGTATTTTTTTTTTACAAAAAGAATGCCAATGTTAACGCCAGAAAATATTTATTTATGTACCGTGCGCCACATGAAGACAAAGTATTAGTAGATTCCATAACCAAATATGTGTGGACCCCACTAATATTTGTCGGATGACTTTTGAGTCACCGTAAAACTCAAATGGTCAATAAAATATACTTAACTTTCTCATGCAATTACATTTGAATAATATTTCATATATTTATATTCGTATTCACACTCAATTTGCTGACTTATAAGGTTAAGGATAATTTTATTTGTTTCAAATATCCTTAGTCATGGTATTTCTTACTGAGCTATATGAACTCACTCATTTGTCTCATATTCGTTTCAGGTGCAGATAACTGATAGCATAGTTAGTGGGGGAATGAACTAATGGTCCAGATAATACAGTTATTTAGATATTTTCGGTGCGTACCTCTCTAGAGAATAATAATTTGTGAAGAGTGTCCAGTATAATATTTCTAGTGTGATATTGTGTACTTTATTTTAATCTTATATATGTTGTTGAGACAATAAAATTCTGTGTGTATTTATGTAATTTGTGATGTTATTAATAAATTGACAATTCAAATTAGAATATAAATATTCAAATTTGAGGGTGTGCCACGGGTGTTGTGTAGCAGAAGGATCGTCGGTCAGTATCAAAGTTTAAGAACACCAGACTTAAAAAAGAGACAGTACATGACAAATATTACTAGTGTAATTCAATTATATATATATATATATAGAGAGAGAGAGAGAGAGAGAGAGAGAGAGAGAGAGATTTTATGTAATCAAGTAAGCTCCATTTATGAAATACTAATTAATTATCATTACATGATCAACAACAGGCGTTTGAAGCAAAAAGAATTTTTTTTTATGCAGGACTTGAAAGATAAATGTGACGACATTTAATGGGTTTTGCCCATATGTATAGTACGTGGAATTCTGTTACCCTTGCTCTGCGAATGAAAAATTATTGTGTAATTAAGCTCTCCAGATAGAGGAACATATTAGGTTGTTTTGGGACGAGTTAAATATTTGGTTCAATCATCCACGTCATCATTTTCATATAGATTATTTTGATATAGCTAAGCTTACCATGACAATATTCCATTAAATATTTAATAGATTTAATATATATTTTTAAATGTTAGGCACAAAAAATACATGTTCAATGACAAATTTTTATATTGAGTATTAGTTTAGTGGTGTTGTTTATAAATGAGATCAAGTATAATAATTAATGTTAAACAATCACAATCACAACCACAATAATAATGGGCAGATAAAAATATAAGTGCAGAAATGCAGAATGTAGTAAAAATAAATGAAGCCATATTTTTTTAGCGGCTCATTTCTTATTACACTCTTCTTCATTTTTAAGTTTAAGAGAGGATCCCACTAACTAAGCCTTTGAATCCTCAAAAGTTGGGCTAACTAAGAACTAGATTACAAGTTCACTAAGAAGAGTTATAATCTATCATTGAGTCTGGAGACAAAATGAATGAGGTTGCTGCTTGTTGATGATGAATCCAGGCTGATTTTGATTAGGAGCATTGTGTCGTTTCTTTGATCCTTGTTTTCATTGGATTAAATTTACTCATTCTTTATTCTTTTCAAGACAGAGAGAGTATGTCTTATATGTTGGTTGAGGCTGTGGCTGTGAGAAGAAAAAATTTGGTCATTAATTTCATAAATAAAAGAACTAAACTTTTGTTATTCTGAAGTGTTGATAGGCCCAATGACATTTTTAGCTTAAGTAAACAGTTTAATTGAACCTCTTTACTAGCTCAAGCCCAGTCTGAATATTCTAAACTGGTAAAGCCTACTACTGTTAAGCCCACAAAATCAGTCCAAATATTCTGATGGAGTTTCAAATAGAGATTCAGTAAAGTATTAGGAAACAATGTCTTTAAGGAAGCCATTAACAATTAAATATATTATATTATGGCAAATAATACATTACTTGATTTACCCACCTGGTTGTAAACCCATTAAAAGTAAATGGATATTCAAAAATAAGTTGAAAACTAATGAATCCAAAGCTAGACTTGTGGCCAAATAGTTTAAATAAAAGGAAATGATTGATTATTTCGATACCTATACTATGGTAACAAGAATAAGTACTATTAAAATATTAATTATGTTCTCCTCTATATATAAATTGTTTGTTCATCGATCATCAAACTACTTTTTCTAAATTGAGAATTAGAAAAAGAAGTTTACGTTGAACAATTTGAACGATTTATTATGAAATGACAAGAAAGCAAAGTTTGTAGACTTATTAAGTCTTTGTACGACATGAAGCAAGCTTCTAAGTAATGTCATGAAAAATTTAATAAAAAGTAGTTGTTAATGGTTTTAGGATAAATGAATCTATTAAGTGTGTCCATTCTAAATTTAATAAACATGGTGGTGCTTTAATTTGTTTAAATATGATATATTAATATTTGGAACTAGCATAGACTTGGTTAATGAAACCAATTTTTTATTTATTTATTTATTTTTTAAAATCTTCTTATCTTGAATAATTTTAGTAGGTGTTTAGTAGGTGTAAACTAAGAGAGTAGGGAATAATTTTAGTAGGTGTTTAGATCAGGTCTAGAAGCTGATAACCAATCTCCGAAGAGGCCCGCGCCCACACCAAAATAATTAATCTCACTTGTTAGCGCTATTTCTATTCATGCATTAAATATCTGATTAAACATCAGAAGAAATAAAATAAATAAAATAAAAATGTCGCCGTTATTCTCTTCTTGCAAGTGGAGCTCAAGCAACATGTATCAACACACCACTGACTATCATTAATTGGATGAAAACTATCATTAACAAATATATATATATATATATTTATTAATTTATTTTTACAAGAATAGTGATTACAAGTGGAGTTTTTACCATGGTACTAATATAAGATTGCACAAATAATTTCTCATGTTGGACTTGTATACCACACCGATGCGTTTGATTTGCATTCATTATAATAAATGAATAGAATATAAATGATAATAGTTGTGGAAAATAATTACATAATTAATACTAAAATTTAAGTTAAAAATGAGACCGAGAATATAATAGTCATTCATAACTCATCTCTCATCTTTTTTATTTATTTATTTATTTTTTATTTTTGATTAAAATTTTAATATTAACAACATATTTTATTCCTACAAACATAATATAATAGTGTAATTTGTAGAGAAATAATATATGGAACTCGCTTTTAACGTGCCGTACAAATTTTTTCATGTTTGGATTATTTGATTTATTATATATTATGTTTCATTCTTTCGTCTTACATTGTTGCATCAATTTCATAACTACATAAACTATTCTCACAAATAGAGTTTACGAATTAATTAATACAGAGAGTTTCTGTTGACCCAAGAAATCATTAAGGAATTTTAATTCAAAAATAAAAAATCAAAAAGATGAGAGGTAATGGATGAAGTAGCAGATATAACTATTAACCAACATGGCTTCACATTGATATAAAGAAGTCAGTTGTTCCATGCAAAAGTTTCGAGTTCGAACTTTGGATGGAGCATATATGTTGGGAGAGTTTCCCCCACACAACCCGTGAGTCTGACCCAGTTCGAACCAGATTAGTTGGGGCAAATGAGAGTCCCAAATACTGGTGGAAAACCAAAAAAAAAAAGATATAACTATTAAAAAAAAAAGAAAAAAGAAGACAATATTAACATAATTTGATAAAATTATTTCAAATAAATAATATAAAATAAATTTGTTCTTTATACGGGTTTATAACCCAGTGTTCATCAATATATAAGTAGCAACTTTCTAAGCATGTGTAAATTAAGTTGGAACTATATAATACTCTATTTATTCTAAAATAATACTTTATCCGTCATGAAAAAGAAGACTAAGATTTTTGACATGAATTTTAAGATACTTTAAAAATACATTTATAAATTATATATTTAATATATTTTTATTATATTGAAAAATATGATATACAAATATGTTAAAAATATAAAAATATACAAAAAATATAAAATTCATGTCAGAAAATGTCAAAAATTTTAATCATCCTTTTCAGGATGGAGGTATTAGATCTTTTAGGGTCTTTTTTTTGTTTCTAAATAATTATCATTTACATATTTCAAGAAGAATAAATTTTTTCTTTTCTATAATGCCCCTTCTCTCTCTTAGTTTTTCAAGACATCTTCTCTCATGTATTTACTCTTTTCAAATTTCTATAAAGGGACAATATCAAAATTTCATTTAATTTTTAATCATAAATTTTTTATATTTAATACATTTTTTAATATATGCGCAGGAATCCAATCGTCTATTAATGTAAAATACATAGAGTAGTATAGTAAATACATAAATGATATGTCCTAAAACTTGAGCACATGTATACCTTTCTAATTCCTGAAGGCGACATACCTGAGCGCTACACTCTGGTGGCGAATGACTTATCAGCAAACCTAAGCAGTTTAATTAGTGCTCAATTATTGTTCAACACAATTAAACATGGCCACCCTGATCGGGGAACACAAGAGGGTAAAATGGTAAAACAAAATTTATTATATGGATTAAGGAAAATGTTACGGAAGTTAGCTCAAGTATTCATCATATTCAAAATTGATACGCCCTCCGTTTAACTTATAATGTCTTACTTTTTATTTATTATTTGTCCAATTTTATTTGTCTTTCATATTGCTTTTGATTATATTTTTCTCATACTGCTCATACTCTTTTTATTAAAAATAATAAATATTTCGTGAAAATGTAAGAATCATAACTCCAATCAATTATGCCTCTCTATTTAATTTTTTTTTTCTATCTACGTCTATTATAAACTTTATAGAATTTATGTTTTCTTAAATAAGTCTGTATTTACTAATATAAATAGGACGGAGAGAGTATTAAGTTCTGAAAAATATGAAATTATAAGTGTTAGTAATTTTTCAGACATATAATTAAAATATATTCCTATCAAATGTGAATTTTAAAGTATGTACTTCAAAACGTTAAGATTAGAAATAAAATTAAACGCGATTTTAACAACTGTGAGATCAAGACCTCATAAAAGCTTTAAATTATCCTTTACCACAAGATTTCAAGTTCGATGCTTTGTTTTGTGCCAAAGACAATTTATTTGTCTATTTGACGATTTATTTGCCCCTTTCGTAGATCATTAATTTTTGTTTGTTTTATTCTGAATTTACTCGTGTCATTCGTTTGTATTGAGATATATTTCTAATTATAATATTTATCAATTATACTGTTTGGTGGGCGCATAATCAAATTTTGAAGAGTATAGTAAGTGAAAAAATGAATGATTATTGAGATCGAGCAAGATGGATCCGGAGTGAGCTCATTAATCTTTTGAACAATAATGAAATGATTCGAGGATTAAAGGTTTGTTAGGAAACTAAAATTATTATTAATTAAATTAGGGTTGACAAGCTCAACCAATCACATGCGCCTTACCTAATTATGTCTGGCCATCTAATTAATTAATTAATTAACTAATTACCTATATCTTCTTTTAAGCAAGCATTACTTAACAACCCAAACCTGTATGTCGGCGCTTTATACGTCAAAATTTGTTGGTTTTTAATTGTTTTCTTGTTAGACTTCATTTTGGCGCAAAGGTTTATTTTGAAATCACCCAACAAACCTCATGACCACTTTTATTAGAAACCAATGTCATGCGCGCGCGCGCGGGGACATTCGAGGGAATTGTTTGGTAAATATTATCAAATTGTAATTTTTAGTTTAAATTTAAATTTAATTTTTGTTTGAAATTAAATTTAAATTGTAAATTCAGTTTTTTTTAAAACTTACATTTAGACTATCAATCATAATTTTTCTACTCCGGTGTGAGTTTTATAACATCTAAATACTCAATAAATTATTCCCAAACAAACACTATGTGAGTGTGTGGAGGTAGAAAAAAATAAAAAATAAAAATTATTTGTAAGAAAGAATAAGGTAGAAGTAAGTGATAGAGCAAAATACATAATAAAATTTAATTGTGAGAAAAAATAGAATAAAAATAAGTGATGGAGTGAAACTCTAATTATTTTATAATTTTGGTTCCTACAATAAAGGCTGAAAATATGGGAGTGGTACAAAAATAGGAGAATCTATTTTTACGGAGAATCTAATTTTATTACGATATATTTTATTTTATTTTATTTACTTACGTTATGAAATAGTAATAAAAGTGACGAGAACATCAATATTTTTTTTTTTTGCAGGAAACTTCTCAACCGCTTTATAATATAGATTGAAAATAAATAAATAATAAATCAGATTCGTCCTAAACCAATTTTCGCCAAAACTATAACCACGGATATAGGAAAAAGAAAAATAATGCTATCGAGAACTAAGGTTAAAGGTCCGAGAAAAACAATGCCACGAGGACCCCACACTCATGAACTGCGGGCTAAGGTCCGAGAACTAAGTCTGTCGGCCCAAGTTTGATAACTGTCAGCCCACTCCAGAAGACATAATGGGCTCCTAGAGTACCCATCTACTCACCCAAATCATGCACAACTGATGCGAAATGGATTATTACCTTTTTAATGATAAATAAACTGGCAAGAATAATTAAAATATTTTAATTTTAATGAGTGTCGTTGTACACACAACTTTTAACTGAAAAAGCTTCTAAATTTATTTTACATAAAGAGAATTCCATTTCGTATCAGATTATATACAAGTGATTTAGGAGCGAACACACATGCATATAATAGTGTAGCAAGCAATGAACTTAGTTTCTGGTTGTTGTAACTTATAAATTATTTTAAAAAATCAATTATCTTTAAAATATTTTTTTAATTAATTTCAAAAAAATTATATAGATTGAATATAATAATAGTTTCAAGTTATCTGAAATAATTGGTTAATAAATATTTTTTAAAATTTAATTAATAAATAAATAATTAAATTATTTTAAAATAAACAGTATTGCTCGTACATGTATATGCACAAGAAACATTATACCTAAACTTTTATGTGAATTCATTAAAGTGAATTTATTTAAATTAATGAATCCTTAAATGAACAGCCATAATCGATTTAGTCCAAGCCTGGGTGAGTCCAACATGAAGATAAACCAATTTATCAAGTACTGTAATACATAATTAATTTTGGTAAATCATCATATACCAATTAAAATAGTATTTTCTTGATAAATCTAACGAAGACCACCCAAATCGGCCACAAACACCAAATTTTTTTTTTTAATTTTTAAATATATTTTTTTACGTGCAACATTCAACGAGGCATGTTTTTATCTATTCATACAATATAGATGAATGCTACCATCAATATTTACATCAAATGAAAAGCCTTTGCCAAAAAAAAAAAAAAAAAACACTAACATTTGACAAATACATACAGGTCCTAAATGAAAATAATTTAATAATTAAAATGACAATAATGTATTTCTATATAAAATATTGTATATTTCCACTGAAAACAAATTACTACAAAAGAATATGTTTTCACCTTTGTTAGTTCGAACAGTATCACATCAATGAATCATGCCTATGCGGCTATGCTTACTGCAGATTAGAAACTAGTAAAAGGGCCTCAAAAAAGATTCAAAACCTGAAAAGAATCTTTCCCGGTGTAATAAAAAAAATAAAAATAATTACTTTCAACACTAAACTGAAACGCTATACTAGAAGCTCTACAGGGGTAGATTATTTAATAGCTAGGGTATAATAATATGTATTCTCTAAGTATGTTTTGTCGTGCTATTATTTTCGTTTCTTATGTCCGTGTGTTTACACATGCAATCTGGCATCGGATAAGTATAGAGTGAGCCACTTGCCTTTCTCAGTTCACTTCCTTTCATATCGTTATGATGAAGCATGTCCCTCAATGACCGCTTGAAGCTCTCCCACCTGCAAAACATATAGATGAATGCAATTAGCTAGCAACCTCGCATAAGGCGTCTACAAGTGATGATGCAGAACTTCTGTGTGGAAATTAAGTGACACTGTTAGATGTGAATAGAAATGATCCATATTATTAGGAAAAATGACACAAGTAGAGACATAGAATTAAATAAACTAGAGAAATCATCAAAAGTTCAAAAATCCTGAAGATTAGAAAGTGTTAAAAAGACAGAAAGTAGGTTTCTATGGGTCCAGTATGATTAAAGATCACATCATGATATCAAAGAAGATATGAACAGAAATAGAGGAGCCACAAACTCCATTCTTGACAGCTACTCCCATTTGTTCCACAAAAAGAAAGAGTTCTGACTTTTGAAAGTCTATTCAGAAAATTCTAAATTTTGAAACTAAAATGAATTTATCTATTTTTAGTCAATACGCTTGTGGATGTTGTAAACTATCTAAAAAGTAAAACATTTGATTCCAAACATATAATAAAATCACATAATTTTTAAATTTAATATTTTGTACTCTTAAAATTCGAAAAGTGACTCGTTTTGTTGGAACGGAGGGTGTAGCTTTTAAGGATGAACTTCTTCTAAAATCCAAATTGTTCATAGCAGAAGAAATCTGAAGTGTGTAGTCATGAGCAACACCTCCCAGCAGCACATATTCCCAGAGCGGGAGATTTACCGCACAAAAAAGGGCATACTGTAAGATATAAACTTGAACAAATATTGTAAAAGATTTATTTATTTATATATTTTTTTTAAAAAGGCACTTCTCGTGGCAACTGTTTTTAATATTTTTCAGGGTTGTTGGGCCATGCAGGAAAGCCCTTAGTTGCGGTTATTTTTTTTTATCTTTCTTTTCCGTCAGTTTGCTTCTCTTCCACTTTCAGCTTCTTTTGATTGGAGGACATGCTGTACACTTCAGTATTCTTTACTTAAAAAATTCTTCTTTTACACCAACTCCGAAAAAAAAAAAAGGATAATAAAGTGTCTATGATCTTCTTACTCTAAACTCCACTTAGAATGATTTCACATAAACCCTAATTGAGGTGTGGGATTTTTCAATACAGAAATATCAGATGGAAGTAAAAAGACTAAATAAATTGGGAAAGGTGATTTACCAGCAACTGAAGTATGGAGTTTTCAATAAGGAGATCTCATTATCAAAGGATGCAAAGAATAAATGACAAACAAGGTTTCAAAGTTTAATTAACTAGAGGAAAGAGATGACTCCCAATAAACTAATGCAAAGGTGATTTACCCGCCTTCCATTACTGATGCTAGTGATGTATTATTCAACAAGAGAAAAAGGGAACAAGAGGCAAAGAGACAGGTCAACAGTCAGTTTTTCTTTTAATACCACAGTTTCTGGTGTATTGATCAAAATAGCAATCAAACTCACAAGTAAACAAAATTTTTAGGAGAGCTAAACCGCAATTTACCTGATTTTCGGGTTATCAAATAGTAGTGCTAATTTCCTCTTATCAGGTTTAACTGTCTTGGCATGACCTTCGTACAGGTAGCGTCTATGACCAATTAAAAAGTGGGGAAAATTTCCACCCTGAGTAGTGACAAACACTTGACTGTGAAGGCAAACTGTATAATCAAGTGCTGCCAACCTGGACGAGTGCCCCTGCATCAGAAACACAGAGATATAAAAAGTTTCAATTTCTAATTGAAGTTGTCATAAACTCCCTCTGTTTCACAAAAGGTCTCATTTGAAAATTTTGCAGGCACAAGTACATATTCTCCTCCTACATTTAGTTCAGTAGTGGTTGCACGATGATGAAATTGTGAAAGCACACTTGTGTACAGTGTCATTTTATACAAACAAAAATATAAATATAAATCTTTTTGTGGAACAAAAGAAATTGACA
This sequence comes from Pittosporum tobira, assembly GCA_032359685.1. Lineage (NCBI taxonomy): Eukaryota > Viridiplantae > Streptophyta > Magnoliopsida > Apiales > Pittosporaceae > Pittosporum > Pittosporum tobira. The sequence continues at coordinate 19,624 of JAUMHB010061619.1, forward strand.
AACGAGACTCTTTTTGTGGAACAAAGGGGTACAGTTAAATACGGAACAAAAAGAGACCAGATGAGAACCTTAAATGGAGCAAGCTCTTCTGGTGAAGCTAGAGTATCTTTTGATTCTAAACGTGGAAACATCTGTTTAAGGGGTGCTATATACTTGTCAGCCTTGTAAATTTTGCCTGCCGCAACATAAACTGATGTGTTATTGTCAAATCCCATGCCCCTAAGCATCATTCCCACCTACAGTTAAAGTATGTGATTCAATAACAATCAAATCAAAATCAGGAATTATAATGAGTTTACATTTGTGAATTAATGAAACAAGAAAGACAATAATTCAGAGAAATAACATATTTCTGGCAAACGGATACCTCCAGCGGAGTTAATAAGTTCACGGAAAATGGATACCTCTAGCGGAGTTAATGGACACTTTCCATCCATCCTAATTGCACCAGGCTTTATTACACGACCCCTCTTCCGGAACTTTCCTCTCCAACTTCTTTCACGGGCAACATCCATTTCATGTTGTTCTTCCTCACCACCATCATATATACAGCATGAAAATGCAACCATGTCCTTTAAAAAGACCAAAATACTCAGAAATCAAGTAATAATACAAGCCTAATATGAGAATTCATATGTTGTGGATTCTATATTTAAACTTCAACAGATTAAAGAGTATCACCTCTTCAAAACGGAGATGCACTGAGATATACTTTCCCCCATTACTGGAACTATTCTTAACCATTCGATCAATAATTTTTGCAGCAAGCATGCGGATGCTTTCCGAAAATCTAAGAGCTTCAAAATTGGCCAGACATCTAAGCGATTGGACATTTGAAGGAACAGCATGAGCCAATCTGTTAGAGAAGGGAGCAATACGCACAGCCCTGCGTGATTAATTTTGGGCCCATATTAGTTGTCATATAAAACATTTTGTTATTCTGCAATAACTATAAAGAGGTTATAAATATGCAAGCAAAAATTGAAGGAAAGAAATATTGAAAGCCAGCTCCTGGTCAAAAGAAGGTACCACATACCCCATCTCAAGCAGTTTAGGAAGAACCCGCTGAAGATAGTAGGTTGAACTTGACCAACCTTTCACTCTTAAATTTACAATGTTGCTTATATTATAGTCGAAACGTCGTAGTATATCCTCTGGGAGCACTCTGACCACATTCACATGATTTCTAAGAGCATATATAAAGAATTCTTCATCGAATATGTCCCCGAACTTGCTGTGAAATAGAAAAAAATAAAAAAATAAAAAATAATTGGGCAATGGTTTCAAATGCAACTCAAATCGAAAGAGAAAAAAAAAATATATATATCTATTGAAATGTGTTTTGGGCTTTTGCCATGTCCCAAAACGACTGCAACACAGAACAAAAAAGTAACGGAATCTAAAGCGGGTCATAGGGAGTATTAATTTTCTTTCTAAGGAGTAAAATATATAACATAGTGACAATACTAGTTACCATATTCAATAGAGAGCAATATAGGCACACATTTGGTTTGTGCGTGTTTGCTGGTGATTTACGTTACTGTGATCTCACCCAGGCCCAACAAAGAGTCAATGGTTCAATCATAGAAAATGCATATGTGATGTATACATGATTTCATTTACTTGCCTTTCAGAAAATGCATTTCTTCCTTTTATACTTTTCTTCTAAGCAATAAAAGATTTTCTCGTTCAGGTTCCACTGAAATCTATTGGCAGGTACTTGTCTATAAAAGGGAAAAAAAAAACTATTGGCAGGTGAGCTCTATTGAATTACAACCAGTCATTAGTGACTATACTAAAAAACACTCCTACAACAAATTCAGCGAACCTTAATTGGGTCTATGTCAGATAAGCTACAACTAGAGATTCCAAGTAGACAGTGGTGAGCCAATTGCTATTACGAAAAAAGTGTAGTAAAGGTAAGAAAAGTTAGCCATCAAATGATTTGAAGTTTGAATCTCAAAAAAATTTTAGCCACAGAAGGGATAGCAAGATTCAAACTTAACAATGCAAGCTGAAATTAAAATTTAGTTAACAATGTAATGTAAAATTACCTTGAATCTAGCCAAACGCTATTTAAATGAAAAATTGGAATGACAAGAGTAGCATTCAGCAGTCCTGCCACAGCCACTGCATCACATATCTGCATCCAGTAAAAAGAAAACTACTTTAACTTTTATAATTTTAGAATATTTGGAAAAAACAAACATTATGCTGGTCGCAAAATAGGGACGTAAGCAAAGCCGGCGTGAATCCAAACTGACTCAGCTTGGCTTGAGCTCAAGTTCGCTTAGCTAGTCAAGTGTGTAAACAATTTTATGTTTGTTTAATTCAATTAGCCACGCCTGAGTTTTGGTGTGTTCAATTCGCGTCCGGCTGGTTTAAGCCAGGCCTGTGACCGACTCTAGTAAGCCCGATTCATTTAATAATTTCTTATAATTAAATGGAAATTACCTTTGGAAAATTGTTAATTGATATCAAATTGGGGTTAGTTAATAAATTATTCAAATGGGCCCGATTTTCCTCAACTTGTGCTAGGCCCAGCTCAGTTAACCCGGCTCAAGATCAAAGGCAGCTTTTTTTAATTAGACTAGCAGAGCTCAGTAAATCGAATTCAAGCCCGATTAAAGCTCAACTTGGCTTGACTCAATTCATTTTATAGGTGAGATAGAGCTCGACAAACTAAAACTTTACCCGACCTGGCTTCTTTACGGCCCTAGCCAAAAATTTCTTTGATTTGGGAACATTAACATTAAAGAATCAAAAGAATATCAGACTGCGCAAGAGGCCAATCCCTCACGTCCCTTTACCTCTTTCAATGGGTAAATGGGAGCCGAGGGATGTTCGCGAGTACCATGGGACGAACAACTTCAACATAGTCAACAATGAGTACAATGCATTCTTTCAAGTCCTAAAACTTGGTCTACCAGAAGAACAATGAGAGAGTGATGTAATACGTCAATTTAGGTGAAAACCCAAATCGTAGTTACCTACAAGTGATCATGTTTGCGGACTGGACAAGCACAAATATTGGACAATGAGAAGTCTATAGTGAAGAAGTGGGAAAGTTCATAACAAATAAAGGTCACTTGCATTAGTTGTGAGAAGTGAAAAATCATTTGCACTAAAGTCAAGAAGGCAGTTGTCATGTCCATAAACATAATTCCATTACATTCCCTATCTCAAATTGTATGGTTGTTGAAATTTTGAATCATTGAGTATATTTATTTAGAAGTTAGGTATTGAGTGGTCATTCGGTTATCAACTTTTGTCAACTATGTAATTTTTTTAGAAATGACAACTTTAGGTCAATAGTATTCACAAACGTATGAGGGAAAAGTCTACAATATCTCATAAGTACTTCTTCCTTACCTTCTAGATATGGCAAAATATTAAAATGCTCCCTGTATACTTGGTTAGGTTTTATTTTAGTCCTCGTACTCTTTTTTATCAATATGATCATCATACTATGTCATCGGGGATCATTTCAATCCTATTTTTCAAATTAGCAAGTGCGACTTACTGATGTGGTATGCTTCGTCGCGGACCCAGGGTAATTTTTATGGGAGGGCATAATTTATTATTTTAAAAAATCAAAAAAGAAAAATTCAAAAATTTAAAAATAGCTTGTATCATATAATAAATAAATATTTGGGAAGGAAAAGCTAAACTAACATTTGATATAGCTAGTGGTTAGATATCTTTACTCCAACCTTGAATGCATGAGTTCGATTCCTTTCTGTGGCACTTAATGGTTTTCAGTAATAGCAATTGTAGACGCTATATCGGATTTTTACAAGATTAAAAAAAAAGGACATGAACACCATTGACCTCTTGAATAATACGTCGAACATCTTGCCACTGGAGCTACGCAACTTCTTTGTAACAATAGTACATAGCTGATATTTATTAGAAGTTATGGAAGGCAATTGCCATTCCTTGCCCAGGGGTGGGTCCGCCCTTGGGTATGCTATAACATTTACGTGACTAAGTTTGGTGAACTCTCATGTCCATTAATTTGCTCAACTTTGTGCGGACAAGAATATAAAAAACAAATGTCCTTTGCTTTCACTCAGACCAAGTGCCAACTGAAATCTCAATATTACCTTTAATGAATTGAAAGACACATGACTACACATGAGCATAGTCCCTCACCTCCTGTAACATCTCTCAGTGCGGGAAAACAGAATGTGAGGGATTGCGCTCGTGTGCAGTCCTATTTTTAGCATTGATCATTAAGCGAAATATCAATATGACCCTTAGTGAATCAAAAGAAGAAGCATCCCGAAATCAATGTTATACCTAGTGTTACCGGATTCTCTAGATCATCAAGTGAACCGCAAATTAGTTATCACGTACCAATTCGTGGTGGATTTGCATATCAGTTCTTTATATTGAGGGTAATAAAAGAAATATTAATTGTAGTATTAGGTCTACTAAATTGTCAATCAAAAAATATATACATGTTTATCTAGAAATACTGATGCAGATGGAAAGCAATTTATTATTATTCAATATTGTATGATATTATTTAAAGATAAATTATTATATTTTGTTAAATATTTTATTTATATTAAATAAATGATTATTCTAGAAGTTTTATTTAAGGTAATAAACTATTATTAGAAGATTTAGTTTCTTTTAAATTAAGATTTTATTTGGTCGTTAAGTCATGATTTTTCTATTTAAAGAATTATAATCTCTCATTATTAGGGAGTAAATTATTATTATGAATTGAGTAAAACATTGTGGTTTTTATTTATCTACGAAAATGAGCGATCTCTGCGGAGAGACCTCAAAACATACTGCGGTATAACTAATTTCCTGCGAGAATAAGCAAAATCTATCATTTTCTATATTTTTCTATTTTTTTTTTACCAATTCTATCAATTGTCTTACATCAAATACTACGCTTTTATATATAAATATAAAAGACTATAGACGCATAACCTGAGTATAGTGAAAAATACTAGAATACAAGTAACTTAAATAGTGTAACTATTGACTCTACCCCTAACGAATTGCGTATCGGTACTTTGGCGTACCACATACTTATATTCGTACCAAGTACCAAAATGTACCGCAAATCAGGTAACACTGGTCATACTAAGCCAACAGGTCCTTGAATTGCACTTATCGACCTTATGTTGGTAGTAGGGAATCACCTGGAGTCCTGGAGTAAGCACTTTTCAAGTTACATGTAGTAATTACCCGTCTTAAATAACAAGACAAATTTTCACTCAGTGACATGCATGAACTTTTACCACTAGCCATTCATTTGTAGACACACTTATCCTTTAAACTATACAAAAGAGGTTAGTGGGTCAAATCTAATCCCTCTATTGGGTGTGTCTACACATCACTTAACAATGTCAATGCATCCCACTTATATTTTTGTGTTTATCGTTACATTATGTTTGTGAGTTTTTTGGATAAAGAATTCTTAGAATTTTAAACTCAAGAAAGTGTAAGAAAAGAATATGAATTTACTGATGGGAAAAAAATATTCCTCAATTTTGTTTATGAATTTACTGACGAAAATATAGTAACTATCTTATCTTACGCTTGTAAGTTGATAAGGAAAACAAAGGAAAAGATATTAAAGTATATTTCTATTATTATACCCTTGTATATTTTTTTAAAAATAAAAATTGTTATTAATTATAAAAAAAAATAATTATCCAAATATTTCATTTATTATGTCAAATTGAATTTCATAGTACCTCATCTTTTGAAAGTCAAATTTATATCAAGCGATATTAGTATTGATATTAGTATCTACACAAACATATTAACAAGAATAAAAATAAAAGAAGTAATATAATAAATATTATGTTATAAAAACTATTTAATGCATTATGATTATTTTTAATTTAGTTATTGTTTTTATAGATTAGATTTAAAAAGTTTTTAATTTAAAAGTATAATTTATGGATATGTATTGTTCAAATAGTACATATAAGTAAGTTAACATTTATCGCTGTTTAAATGAAAGTGATTAATTTTTTTTAAATATAAAAACTCAAATAAAGGTTTTAGTTATATAAAAATTATTTGATTTTCTTGAAATTTTGATATTCGCTCTGGTATAAACTGAAAAAAAGTTAAAACTTATTTAATAGATTTACTTTGTAGTTTAGCACCATTATTTATTTATTTATTTTGAAAAAAAAGATGTTTTTGTTGTATCATAATTTAAAATATACAATAAAATAGATGAAGAGATAAAGAACCAACTTGTAAGTAAAAATGTGAGATTTTTAATTAAGTTGTAAGCTATGTATTTGTTAAAATATTTAATGATTTATTAATAAGGACAATTTTGAAATAAAGAAAAATTACACTAAGTCCATTTTCCTTTCTTTACAAATTCGACCAATTTGACAAGGAAAATTTCTAAAAAAAATAGGCTAAAATTTTCTTATACTTTTTTTAGTTTTTCCAACTTAAAAATCTCACAAACATAAGATTTCTTAAGAAAATTAGAATTTTCCTTAGGTTTCTTATCATTTCTTTAGTTTTAAAAACTTACAAACAATGTGTTAATGACTAGAAGGTATGTAAACAAATTAAGAAAATGTCTATACCAATGCTAGGCGGTAGAAAATTGCCTAACACGTAGATGTGTATTAATCGGGTCTAAGCAGGAAATTTTAGAAAACTAAACTTCTCTAAAATCACAAGAGTATCTACCTAGTTACTTTCAAACATTAAATCTTTTCAAATAACATTTTGCATTTCTTGTACTTCTAGTGGACACTGAAAGAGATCTTTTGATTCAAAAGATTCCACTAACTTACAAGAGGTGATCACTAATCTGAAATATGTGATCACTAATACTTGAGGATTTAATTTCAAACCATAGAAGCTTCAACCGGAATTTGATGTGGGTAATGATGGGAGTTGGAACTTGGGATATGGGATTCACAAATCTAAATCTTACGGGAAATTAGGGATCTTTGATGCAAATTATGTGTCCTATGCTTTCAACCAAAAGGCTTCACAAATCTAAATCTTACGGGAAATTAGGGATCTTTGATGCAAATTATGTGTCCTATGCTTTCAACCAAAAGGCTGAGATAAGAATGTTGGACCCAAAATAAGTGGATGTTCCAACATTGTTATTATTCATTAAATGCTTCCTAGCCAAGTCTCATCAGGCCATCAGGGACCCGAATCAAATCCTCAACCCATCATTAGTGCTTATCTTGAATTACTCACAATAACATATAAAATTCACCCTTTTATCCACATTTAGTGTAAAACCTCACTATCATGGGTCATGTCACTCTTTCTTTGAAAGAATGGAGGCTCTATTGTCACGCGTCTTCAAACATAAAATCACTAAGCCTTATTACTACATTCTTTCTCTAGTCGTGGGACCCTTGTCTATTTTCTAAAACAATTTAATTTCTCAATTTCAAACTTTAAAGATATTTTATTCGATGTTTGCCCTTAAATGTGGTTTTATTTATCACTTACCAATGGTGGCATGATATTGAAATCGTGATGTTAAATTTGAGGACATTTTGTCGTTTTATGCTAAAAATGGAATTTTTCTTGTGGAACATAAAAATCTGCAAAAGTAACTTTTTTTGTAGAATAAAATGAGTATTATTTATAGGTCATAGACTGATTGAGGATGACTTGGAGGTCAATGGCCCGAATCGTGATGGGTCACAACGAGTGTTTGACCATCCTTTTATATGGACCAAACAAGCCATACTCGAGCGGTAATTTGGATCAGAGTCGAAGCTTCTAGAGATGTAACCTTAACATAAATATTAAGGATTGTCCGAGCGACAGAAACTAAGAATTACCTGTAACCGATGATTTTTCTTTAAAGCCTTCAACTATTTTAACATGTAACTACTAATCTTACGAAAAAAAGATATGAAAAGCATATATTCTCCATCCCCAAGATTCTAGTAACCAATGTTTATATAAAAAAGCATACCGATAATCTTTGCTGGTTCAATCCACCATTAGCTTCAACTATGAGGAAGCCATTTGACTTTGGCATTTCTTGAATATCTAGAAGCAAAAAAAAAAAAAAACTAATTAATGAAGTATCAGTTATTAAACATAGTTTCAACATAACATCAACCAGAAATAATAAAGAAACATTACTATATAATCTAATAGATATTATAAAGAAACATTACTATTTATTCTACAGAACTAAAATAAGAAACTGAAAATCCAAGCAAAGTATGGCAACAGAGATACATAAACAGTGTATGCATAATTAAGAAATCAAAACATAGTTGCAACATTACATAAAGGACAATTATGTCTAAATCTAAGCTAAAATGACTCCAAATAACTGAAGGGCAGTCATGAGAAATTTCAGTTACATTTGGATTCAGCTAATTACCTAACTGATCATTTTATTCTTTTGTTTAATTAAATACCCTAAACTGATTTAGAAAGACCGTAGCTACAATTTCAACAGAACAGTGTATCATATCTACATTAAACTATTTAAATTTAAAAGAAGGAAACATAATGAAGCTGGGACATACACATACAGACAAATAGATAAATATAAATGAAGAACTTAATTATTTAAAACTTATTAGGTAAGCTACCCACTCTTTTTCCTATATGCAAAGAGACCCCATGGTAAATATAGATGAAAACGATTAGCTGGTACATCAACAGTTCAAGACTTTGGTAAGTAAAAGCTTCACCTCGTTTTTATGTGAACAAACCAAGTACAATCTCAATTTTATTGGGAATTCTGCCGAAGAGCTCAAGATCCACTCAGAGCTTATCTCATCAAAACGAATACGAGTATTTATGAGTTAAACAGTAAATATGTCAAGTTTTACTTATATATTCGTAAAATTTAAGTTGTCATATCTCATTCATCACACACTAATTACATAACTTACATCTTTCTCTGTTTGCTTAATGTGTGATGTTATTTCAGATAATTTTATTAAGCTTTTATATTGAGGAAGTAAATGTTTACAAGCTTCTGTACTAATTTTCAAATCTTTTGAGCTGTCTCACAAACTCAGCTGCATATAACAGAATATGGAAAAAAGCCGACTTGAAAGCAATTACTTGATAAACGAGTTAAAGATGAAGATGAGTGAGCTTGGCTCCAGGGAATTTAGTTTAGTAGATCACATAAAATATACAAATTATGTGTAATTGATTTTTAAATGGTTCCTGTGATTTATGAAGTTGGGACAATACATAATGACTATGTCTCCAAATTGTATTTTAATCAGGAGTGACAAAATAAGTACATACATGTCTCTGCACCTATATTGTAAACTAGAATTTTGTCACGTTAACTTTGAAAGGTAATGTATAAAGCTCAAACCTGCTTTAGAAATTTTCTGATCGACACAAGGCTTCCAACCTTGACGAAATTTTGGATTCCAGACACTGGTCAACTACATAATTCAATTAAGAATATTGTTAGCCAAATTGTTCAATCATGAAAGGTGAAAAACGGAGGAATTTTTTATTTATTTTTATTCAAAATACAATGAAAACCTGCTCTATATTGTTCAAATAATGTTAAAGCTTCCATGTGTTTGTGATCAATTCTTATGTAATCCAAAAAAAATATATGAAAATTTTCTATAATTAGAAAATATATTACAAGAGAAAATCATTTAAATCATGAATGAATAAATGAATAAATGCAGTGAAATCACGGTATCAACCATATGAACGTGATTTTTCCAAAATATACCAAATAATTGGGAAAAAGAAAAAAATTAACAAAGGTCTTCACTTTATGGTGTCAATGTTATACACCAAGAAGAGTCATTTTTAAATAGACCATCACACAACTAAAGTGGAAAATTCAAGCTTGGACTTAAATCAATATTCTTACTTGCTGAGCAATTTAGAAATCGGTTTGGAAACAAGAATTCAGACGCGTATGAGGCCGAGTTTTTTGGTGTTCGGTGAACTCTCATGTCCCTGTAATTGCTCAAGTTTGTGCAAACAAGAAAGTAAAGGACAAATATTTCCTTTCCTTTTTTTTGCTAGACCAAGTGCCAATTGAACTAAGGTCTTAAACATTTCAAGAAAGAACCTCACTTCCTATCACCACGGTGTCAAACGGCCTCGTCATTAAAAACTCGTTTACTTTAACGATTTAAGCTCAGTTAATTAAAAACTTTATAACATTAAATATTTCAAATAATTATGAAACAGTTCGAGTTTGGCTATATAATTTTTTTTAAAAAAAGAACTCGTTTAACACCCTACAACCGTTTAACATTCCCACATTTCCCCACCGATTTTTCCATTCGAATGAAACAATTTGTATTTCCAATTGAAATATCCCTAAATAAGAGTCCCACCAAATCTCACACTATTCAAATATCCCAAAAATACATTTACTCTTACCTAACATAATAGACTCACATGTAAATTAATGTCATCCGTACCCAAACTGGGTCACAATAATTCTCAACAACAACATCATAAATAGTGGCTGAAATTCTGAAAGGCCATGAAGACAAACCTACGGGACCCACAACATTAAACACGAGAAAGTTCAATTGACAGGCTGACCTACAAAAGCTACATATGGCAAAGTTCCATTTTGTGATTTTGTCGGTGCACATTTTTCGTGACTCCATCATTATCATTTTCTACTATCTATAGATTTTAGGTAACAAAAACCCACAAATTTAGCTAAATTAAAGAACTAAGGTAGAAAACTTTACCGAATCAGAATTACTTCTATTACTCTCAGCTTCCATCAACGGCCAAAGCTTCTCAAAAACCTGAGGACTCCGGTAAACCGACCCGGGCGGACCCGCTTTCCCACCGCCACCGCCTTTACTAATGGTACCAACAACATCAATCCCTAGTGTACCCATATACAACAACATGCCCGAAATATACAACAAAGGAGCAAATAAAAGCACCCCTCGCCGCCTATACACCGCCGACATCACGACATAAACAAATCGCTCCATATAACTCTGCAAAGGATCCTCGCCGCCGCCCCCGCCTCCTCCCCTAAAGTAATTTCCGCCGCCCCCTGCGGCGAATGACTTTTTCCGGGCTGAGCGGAGCCGCGGGGAGGAGGGTGGAGACTGTGAATTACTTCCAGCTCCGGCACCACCGCTGCCAAGGCGGCTGTAGCCGTGCATAATTTAGAAGAACACAATGATTAAGAGGAGGAGCAGAGGTCTAGATCTTCCATTTTTTTCAGGTGCTGTACTGTAAAAGGAATTAAAGAATAGTATAATAACTGAGAGTGTACTGTGCGTGTGTGTGTGTATATATATATATATGTATATGTATAGAGAGAGAAAGAGAGCGAGATGAAGAAAGTGGTAGGGAGCCTGGACGGTTAAAGGGGACAGAGAGGGAGAGTGCGTCACTTTAAGGCTTGGGGAGCTTAATATGCGCGTCAGTCACGGACATGCCAGCTTATCTTGTGGAGTTCTTTTAAAAGTCTTCGCCTCTTTTAAAACAACGGCAGGGAGTTTCCGTTAGGACTTTCTTTTTGGGCAGAATGTTATCAGGACTTCGGTTCGGTTCGGGTCATTTGCCTGCTACCCGAACAAAAATTAAATTAAATATAATATTTTCGTAATAAATAATTAAATACATGAGCATAAAATAAATTAATGTGATAAGAAATTCTGGATAGCCTCCAAAATTTCAATAGGATGTACATGAATTGAATCGAATATTAACTTATTTAAATTTTATTTATATAATTTATCGAATTTGAAATAAAGTTTGTGTAGTTTCATTTAACTACGAGCAGAAATAGCAGAAATATGAATTGAGTCCAATTAATTTAAAGTTTTCGAGCGAGTAACATAATATGTCAATAGAAAAAATAATTTTATAAGGTCCAAGTAATTAAGTGAATTTAAAAATATATTTATGTTTTATTCGTTAATATTTTGAATCGAGTTTGAATAAAATTTTTAGTCGAACAATCCCAAATTGATGTCAAACCATTTGGCTATATTTACGGTCATAATTTCATGCCTTATTTTATTTTACGTGGCAACTCTTCCAATATTGTGCAAATGTAGAATGAGATGAAATTTGGCACCGTGTGTTAATCGTTTTCCTCTAATTTGGGCACATGTGTTTGATCACATTACCATTCTATCTTTAACCTTTTTCTATCAATGAATTAAAGATAAAGAACAATTATCTTACGTGTTAGGTAGGGGTTTGCCTTTGTTTCTTAATCCATTAGCTTAGGTTAAATTTTTATTCCTTATGTGTTAATTGTAATCGTGGGAATTAAAAGAGTTGTAGGTGCACAGCAAGCAGCCCATGTAACAATCCAGCAGCCCATGTAGCAGTTTACAAAGTATAAAGTGCAGTAGTCCACAAATTACAAGGCCCATATATTATGGACCTTTAGAGTTGTTAAGGCGACAAAATGGTAAGGCAATAGTAGGAGAAAACCCTAATATCACTCTATTGAAGAGCTATATACTAGTATATTACAACAGCTTCCCGGTGTAAAACTACAACTAATTAACCTAATAATACAGTTGACTCTTCTATCCTTTTATTTTTCTTACTAAATATATGACTTCTTTTTCTATAACAATTCTTATATGACAAACTCTTTATGTTTATAAGTTTTTTTTTTTTGGAACATCTCCTTTCCCAAATAGGATTCAGGACTATCCTAACATTTTTGATTACATTTTTAAAAAAAAAAATTTACGCAACACATCAAACATTTAAATTTTTCTATAGTATAACTAAAATCTAAATTTATCACTTAATTAATTACACTGATTATATCATTGTTCCAAAAATAATGATGATATTTGACGATAAGTGAACATTTGCAATTTCAATGAAATTCTAATGCTTAAATTCTTTTTATCAATATTTAAAAGTAAAAATATTTTTGATAATTCTTTTTTCTTTTTTAGTAGAATTAATCCTGCTAACATAGATTATCTATTAACCTACTTCCATCATTAGAAACAAAAATATTAAAGTTAAGAAATTAATGTAGTACTTGAATTTGAAAATTTGTTCGAATTTGACCAATTGCGTCTTGTAAAACTTGGTTAGTCCATAAAAAACTCTTCATAAAGCTGTTAAAATATCTAATCTCGCGATTTTTCTTCATAAAATTGTGAAAAAGACTCGATTCCACATATCAACAGAGGATTTGGATTACCAGAGGATTTGGATTTGCATGTCAAGATCTTATGGTGATGGTGTTATATAAACGAGTATATGTGCATACATGCGGAATAAAAAATTAATCGGAATAACTTTACCCGATTCATGGTGTATGTACTCCATCTTTGTCCCATAAGAATTCGTGCTAGATTACGTGCACCACTAAGTGTCCATCATGATTTTGATGTGTCTCAACAGTTAGACTGTACTACGTTCACGTTAGTGATGAGCGTAGCCGTTAATTCCACCATCCAACTGACGTTAGTTGTAATTTTCATGGTATAGCATTTGAGCATATCTAATTATCATTGTCTCAATCTCTCGTGTAGTAAGAGAGCTCAAAACCTTTTCATATTCTCATGTAAGAATGTTTATCTTCTTGGAAAAAACCACTTACCAAAAATGCATAATAGTTATATGTTTTCGACTCCCATGATAGAGGAAACATGTAACTCTCATCCACCAATAGAGAATATAATGACAAGGTTAGTGATATAAAACTCCAATATATAATAAATAGTGAGAATAATGGCAAATATAAGTACTTATAACTTATATAATAATGTTGGTGATACATTGAGTCTAGACGATTCATCAAACTGGGTCGTCCGCTCCATGGGCGCCACCGGGTCAAGTCAACCCGACTCAATTTCCAACATCTCCCACTCACCCAGGGCGTAGACGACATTGTAACCAACATAATATTATCTATGCTCATGCCATCGAATATACTAACATTAGTCAATGGATAGTGCGACCGTTGAGTTTACTTGCAATGCAGGAGCTCTAAATCAAACCCGTTAGGGCCAAAATAGAGACATCTACCATTTTAAGAAAAATATAATATGAGAGCTTTTACGCCAAAATTGTTAAAGTTTACATAAAAACAACAATCCAATAAACTCAAAGTACCCCAGACCAACTTCGATTTCACCTAGTTAAGTATCTCTAATACCTCATAAAGTCATACTTAACTCCTTTAGGTCTATCTTTTTGCATCATACACTTATAATTATTTCGCTATCCAAAGCGCTATAATCGCGTGCTATAAGTGTAGAGCATGTGATGAATCAAGTTGTCTTCCCTTTGCCCTGATGTTACTTAGACATGGATTAACTGTTTTTCCAAAATCCGCCCTTAGGGTCTTATCTATCTTGACTTTAGGAAACGAAATCAAAGTAGCAACATTAATCTATATCTTTGTGACATAGTAAAAGATCACAAAGAGCACTACTTAAAGACATGATAAACTAGTATCTATCCTCTTAAGACTCACACAGTGAGGAAGTATGGATTCATTCCCTCACCTTCTTAAATGGTCACTAAGCTCATGTTAACCAACAAATATCTTATATATATTGGGCGGACCTTAGTCTAGTCACTCCCAGAGTGTCCAACTTAAAAAATTTTAAATTGTTCACTTTATAAAGTGCCAAATTCAAAATTTCTTATTCAGTTAACATGTCACAGTAGATAACCTCACAATTGTGATTATGTATGTCTCATAGTCATACTGTGCAGACCTTAGTTCAGTCGCTCACCAAGCGCCTAACTTGAGTTCTCAAATTGCTCACTTTTCGAAGCGCCAACTTTAAGATTCATATTTGACTATAAATCAGGCTTATAATGGTAGTGGGACTTACCATATTCGGTTAAACTAATTTAACCTCATCTTGGTCCTACCAAGGTGACATATAAATATTTTATTTTTTATTGCTACTAAGCAACAATTGATCGTTGTACAAAACGTCAATAGCTTACTATCAAAAGCGCCAATAAATGAAATGTCTCATCTTTGCTCGCTACTAAGCACTAATGATCACTGTCCAAAGTGTCAATTACTCGCTATCCAAAGCATAAAAGGTGATTGCTCGTGTGAGTGAGCCAATCAACCTGTTTG
>JAUMHB010061620.1:0-13263 GCA_032359685.1 Pittosporum tobira
AAATTTGGGGGCGTCACACTCTCCTTATTGTTTTATTGGCAAATTGAGTTAAGTCATGATAAACAATCACATACATAGAGCAAGTAAATTATATCAAATAAAATAACAAATAAATAAGAGCATGAATGTAAATGGGGTGAAATATTTTTATAATTCTTCGCGTCCTAATCCACTCATCATTATTTTTATTTTTAGAAGGGAGTCTACTAAGCCTTTGAAGTCTTCATGTTATGGGTTCACCAAAAACCGATTACATCAAGTTCACCAGGAACTATTGGTTGGGTTTGACATTTAAACTCAGATTGAGTATGGGTGTTGTTAAGAGACAAGGGTATTGTTGTTGTACGAATCCTTGATGATTCTAATAGCAACAAGTTGTAGCTCGTCTTAATCCTAGTTGATCTAATGTTGTCTTTGCTGGTTGTTGAGGAGACTTAGTGGTCAAGATGATTTACTTTAATGGGCAACAACAAATCTTCACTAGGAAATTAGACCTTCAGTGTATTTTGAATATTTGAATTTCTTATAAGTGTGAGCTGCAAAAATCATCATCAGTAAATGTTACAAATCATCTTTAATTTATACTTGGATATTTCTAACCATTTGGGGATTGAAGCCATTTCAATTCAGTACTAAATATTGAAATTTAGTTTGTACTATTCCTCTTAATTCTTGCCATCTATCGTTCTAATATTCTTCTGGAAAAACAGATAGTGGGACATGTCAAACTCGTTGTCATTATCTGACAATTGTTGACAGTTGTTGATAGCTATGATAGCAAATGTAGGATGCTTTATTGTGCAATGGCATTGCTCTTTATCTTAAGTAGCAGTCAGATTTCTAAATTCTTCAAGTCTTTTTGCATCCTTGATGTGTTTGAGTACCCTTATAGTATTCAAACGTCTGTTGTGCTGGGCCTTTACTATAGAAAAAATTATTGCAAGGAATAAACTAAATTACAACAAAATGCATTATCAAATCTAGTAGCATGAGCACTTTAACATGAACCTATCAATATATAATGCGTGTTTATTTATATTTTATTAAGGTTTAAGACTAAATCATAAATGAAACATAAATCTTTGGAAAGGATTTGTGATTAATATAGGCAAATATTTTTTTTGTCCTTAGTTGGTTCTTATGTGATTTTAATCTTAATTTATTATTATCTAGTAAGTATTAGACATTTCATTATTGGTGCTAAATAAAGGAGAAAATAGTAGACTTGAATCTCTAACCTTATGGGTAAAATGAGAGACCTTACCATTAGGCTATCACCTTTGGTATATATGTTAATTTTCTATTTTCCCTTTATGATACAATTACTTTTGGATTTGGTTGTAAGATGAACTAAATTAATTATTTGAATTTGATTCAGGCTCTCTTATTTGATTATATTTTTAAATTAGATTGATTATTTGGACTTTATCTAATTATTTTCTAGTGATACTTAGAGTAACTCATACAAAAATTGATATAATTCGTCATTAGTAACCTTACTCGACTTGATAGTTAAACAAAATTAAAACAATTCTTGTTTTAAATTCAATAAGTTATTTGAACCAATTTAAGAAAGTTAATAATTAATTGGACTCATTTACACCATAAGAGGAAGTTTAAAATTAGGTATTTACTCCATTTTCGTAGTTTCTCTACATTTCTTAACAAATCATAAATCGAACATCATTTTTTGAATTGGTTGTTCAAGATAATTTGTCTCTCATTCCCATATTATGTTTATGAGGCACCAGCCTCATAACAATAATCCATGTTTACTTCTTCGTGTTGTACATAGTGAGTTGGGAGATCTAATGAATTATAAAATGTTAGCATTAATGGAAAAATAGTTTTGAATGATTAAATTAATCCTAGTCCCTCAGTAATGGTAATATAGTGGAGGATACTCTCAATCAATGGGTCGCCATTATGTAGCCTATATAATTACATATAAATTATAATCCCATAACTATCATACATTAGCTTCAAAGGCTTCTCATTGAGTGAAAGTTGACTTGAGGTACAAAAAAGTTAATACAACTAACATGATATATCCTCAGTTAGGCTCTAATCACACGTTTTCCATTACAATAATTATTCTTGGAACTTCAAATAGTCTTCTAGATCAAACTATAAGCATCATTAATCTTCAGGCTGCCAGAAGTTAGAAAAAAGGTGAAGGAAGTGCAACAATTGACTTTTTTCAACATTAGGATGGATCTTCTAATTTTGGGATTGAAACTCCTGTCAAAAAGTAATTTTTGTTACATTTAGAGGTTCAAGTTTTGGTTTGGAGTTTACTATAGGCTTATTGTAAGGGCTAAAAATTTGTCTAAGTCTTTTCTAACTTAGCTATAGCTATAAGCATGCATGGTAATGTTAAATATTTCAAGTCTAATTATGTGTCAATAATAAGAGATATTATTAGTCTAAGTGATTTATTTTGTAAAGGTCTCCAGAAGTCTTGTTTAACGAGCTCAAAAACTTACTACCAAGGCCCAGAATGAAACACTTTTTGATTAATATATTCTATTAATTTACTAATATAGATCATTAGTCCATGGATCGATTATGTAAAAGCCTATTAGAGTTTCCTTTCTTTGCCTAATATATGGGCTTATATGAAATACAAAAAACATAGTGTACAATATATGCTTCCACCTTTTCTTTTTGTATGGTATTGGAGCTAGAATTCAAAGGCCAACCAAAACCGTAGCCAAAGCCCAACTGCCACAATAGTAGGTATGAACATCTACAATTAGTTGTTAATGTTTGTGACCTTGGTATTGTTATTATCTCTTCGGGCAGCCTATAAAGCCTTGATCAAATATCTTATTATACCATCAAATCCCTATTATCAAAATGACTTCAAGGATATAAGCCATGATGCGATCCAATATGTCATGGTGTCTATATGCACTTGTATAAGATTCTGCAGAGAATCCCATGTGCCACTACCTAAAACCCTAAGTAGTTCAAGCTAAGATAACATTGTTGATGCATGTTTGACCGTCTTAACCTTGGCCCACTCGATGCTCTGCTAGAGTACACTCGGAGAGTCTTTAGTCAACCTGAAATATGGGAAACACGAGAAGTTTTGACCCCGTTCCCCTCTCTGAAGTTTAAGTTAGTTGGTCAGTTTTGTGATATCAACAATAATTCTAGAAAGAGAAAATGTATATATTGTCAGAGGTTCTACTTTGGGATCCTTTTACCGTAGTAATGAAGAGGTATTTATAAGAATCCCTTTATGGCTCAGGGACCGAGGGTACAGTAGTTATGGGTTCTGCCTGAGATGACATGCCTTTTTGGACCTATTGGGTGAGAAGTGCTTATTTGATATATTATTATATGCTTATTTCTCTTGATTTATTGTTAAGTTTGCATGGATTTGGTTTTAATATCCTTTTTTGGGCTAACAAATTATCAATCCAAGGGATTAAATTGTTTCTATTGTTATTAGGCTTATATTGCAGAGAATTTGGCTTGAAAAAGGCCTATTTTGGACAAAAAAATCAGGTTTGACCTAATCCCGGATGGACAAGGATTGCCAGAACCGAAGTAGGAAGCAAAAACCAAATTCCAAGGGAGCTTGTGGCCAAGCTTACGGCCATAAGCTTGACCGTAAGGTGGCTTTACGGTCGTGGGAGTGAGTGTAAGCTGGCCCGTGAGGTTTTTCATAATTTTTGTTGACTTTTCCTGAAATCTTTGACCTACGCGATTTCAGGCATTTCCAAGGTTTTTGACATGGACCAATACGGCAAACCTAATTTGAGTCAACCTGTGATAAGTCCCATGATTAAAAGCTATATAAGTCAGATTTCCAGGACCCCGAATATACAAGATACGATCGAGAGAAGATTAGGAGCTCAAGGAGGCAGAGACTAGAATGTTGTCCACGACATATTCCCGCCGACTTCTCAATGGGTTTTTCTATCTTTTCTATTGTATTCTATAGTTTAAATATGTTTTAATTTTCTTTATGCTAAGACTAAATGGATCCTACTCATGAGTAATTAAAGTTATTGTTTTTATCATGCTTTTTATGGATCTATTTGTTGTGAGGTATGTTTTATGAGTTTAATGTTTCTAAATAATTAGCTACTATTTAGATGATTTTGGTCATATAACTGAAGTACCGAAAGGGGAAGATTAGTGAGTGCAAATTGAAACATAACCATTGATTAAACTTTGCTAGAGATATTTCAAGGTGACTTGTGCAGTTTCGGTAGTAATTATACTTAGGTTAATGAATTCGAAAATTTCCAAAGAACATAATGCTCTTCATATTATTTAAGTTTCACATGGAGACTGTGTAACTGATAATTGGAGTAGAGATGCTATAACTAGAGATAGAGTAACAATTGAAAATTGGGAAATTTTATTGTTACAACACGATAAATTTCATAACTTGCATGATAAATCTATTGGTTTGATTATGAATATATGGGTAGGTGAAATAAAAATCTTAGCATTCTTTCTTATTTTGTTTAAAATATTAATTTAGATTTGTTTAGTAATTAATTTAGTAGATTAATCCAATCTTTACTAGTTGGTTAGATAAGTGAAGAATTATCTAAGTGGTACATAATTAGTAAATTACAATTACTCATGGGATCGATACTTTTTATATTATAACTTAACTGGTGTGCACTTGTACTATTCACCAACCAAGTTTTTTTGTGTCATTGCCGGGGAATTGTTTAATTTTCTAATTATTATCGCTATTGAAAATTCTTTGCTTAGACTAGTCTTCGTTTTTTTTCTCTTTTACGCTTTTATTTTGCTTTTACAGGTTTAGGTTTGGCATAGGCAATTCATGATGTTAGGTCAAGAAGCAAACATCTTGAACCAGAGAAAGACAATGGGAGAGTTTGCAGCCCTATCAACATTACATGCAAAGATCGATGCGTTAATAAACATGTTTAATTCTCAATTGAGCAATATTTCAAACATCCAGGGATTCTCCTGTGAATTTTGTGGTGGCGACCATAGGAATGTTGATTGTCAGGTTGGTAACAATTTCGTTGCACCTTATAAAAATAATAACTATTTTATTTCCAACTGTGGCATGAATCCAAACTACTTTGACATGACCAACCCTTATTCCAACACATATAATCCAGGATGGCAAAATCATCTTAATCTACAGTGAGGAGGTCAAAATCAACCAGCTCCATGGGCACCACCGGAAGAAGGGTCGAATGCACATTTAAAGGATTGATAAGTAAGCTAGCCTATATAATGGAAGAAGACATCAAGAGCACTAATGTGTGTCTTCAACATCAAGACTTTGCAATTAGGAATATTAAAATACAAGTTGGGCAGCTAGCGCAACAGATTGTTGAAAGGCCGTATAGTTCTTTGCCAATGGAAAATACAAATGTCATTATGTTACAAAATGGTAAAGAGGTGAAAGCGATAGAAGAGAAAGAAGAGGAGATGATTGAAGAGGAAAAAGTCCAGCTGACAAAAGTACAACCCTCATCTTCTTAAGTAGAAAATGAGTCGTCCCCAAATTCTTATACTTCGCTAATTCCATATCCAGGATGACTGATGAAGAAAAAAAACGATTCTGCTCAGTTCTCGAAGTTTTTCGAGGCCTTCAAAAAACTTCACATCAACCTACCATTAGTTGACATTCTTACACAGATGTCGAGTTACACGAAGTTTTTGAAGGATATCCTTGCAAACAAGAGAAAGTTAGATGATAGAAAGATGGTGACGTTGAACGATGAATGTTCTGCAATCCTGCAGAACAAGTTACCACCGAAGCTAAAGGAGCCAGGGAGTTTAACCATTCCCTATCAAATTGTGGATGTGCAGTTCAGCAAGGCATTATGTGATTTAAGAGCAAGAATAAATCTAATGCTTTATCCAGTCTACATGAGGCTTGGGGTCGAAAAAATTAAAGACACTACATTATCCCTTCAATTAGCGAACGAATCAATCAAATATCCAAGGGGTATTGTGGAAAACGTGCTGGTAAAATTGGATAAATTTGTTTTTCCAACTGACTTTGTGGTACTCGAGATGGAGGAAGACATCGAGGTACCAACTATTTTGAGAAAACCTTTCCTACCAACAGGAGGGGCTCTGATAAATGTACGAGAAGGTAAATTGGTACTACAACTGGTTGAAGACAAAGTCACGTTCAATGTCCTAAAGGTGATAAAGTACCAAGTGAGCATAAGGATGTGTGGATGATTAACTCCATAGAGAAGGAAGTGGAGTATATTTTTAAATTGATTAATGCAAGGGATCAACTGTTGAATGCTATGGTGCAGCAAATTGAAGAAGGAATAGGCCTGGATGAAGAGCCAAACATTGAAAAATATCTAGAGGCAAATAAGCTTTGGTGGGAATCACTGGAGCCTTGGCCACCTCCATCATCTTAACCAAGTGTGTTTGTTCCATTTCTCCCATTATGTGCTATATTTGTTATACATTAGGGACAATGTATAATTTAAGCTTGGGGGAGGGGATGATATGTTTGTTGTTGTTCCTTATTTACTATTTTTAGGTTACTAGAATTTCTTTGTTGTTAGGTTTTATTAGCTATTTTTATTTATTTTATGTTATTTGTTTTATTTATTTCTTTTATTAAAAAAATCAAAAAAAAAAGAAGAAAATCCAAAATCCAAAATCCAAAAATTTTCAAAAAACCCATAAGTTGTTTTGAAAGAATTCCATGCGTTTAAACCGAAGAAAAATAAATGGGCTTAGTTGGTTTTGAAAATTGTTTGGAACTAGTAGTTTGCATTCATAAATTTATGCTTAGGATTATATGAGTAGAGTTTCGCATGCTTAGGTCCTTTGTATCCATGATAGATTTAGAAAATTATGATAATCTCCTGCTCTCCTATATTTAATTTATAAGGTTGTTTCAAATCACTTCTTGTTAACTCTAAGCTATTGAAATACTTTAGAAAGACTATTAAATTATGGTAAAGTACTTGGACTACCTTGGTGACTTTTGAATGTTTTTGATTACTGGAGAACACTTGACCTCTATGAAAAACTGAAAAAATTTGAAAAAACAGAAAAAATTGAAAAAAGTCAAAAAAAAATTTTAAATAAAGAGCTGGAAAGAAACTGGAGCAAAAGGCCCATCAACTCTATAGGCAAAAGCCTAAGCTGAAAATAATACGAGGAAAAATTAAGTGCTCCTTTGAGATCTTGTTATTCAAAGGGATGATCCATGCCAATGGGTAAGAGAAACCATCTATTTGGTCGGAGGTCTAAAGCACTACGCTTAAAGGTAGAAGTCTAACTTAGTATTGTAATATCTCTGAGTTAATACACACTGCACATGAGCACATGAACACTTTTTGAATTGAATTATTGGGAGCAAGGGAGAATTATGAAGACTTAGACTTGTTATAGATATATGTACTTAAGTTGTGTAAAAATTTTGCTTCAAATATGATGAAGTATTGGTTTATTAATTATAGACTATTAGTCTTAGATAATTTTTTTTAGCAGCTTTGTCAATTCATAATTGTTCAGTTGATTTCAATGTTAAGAATCAAGGGGCTAAATTTCCTTAAAAATAATTTTTCATAATTAGTTTTCTTAAGGACAAGCAAAAGTTTAAGTTTAGGAGAATTTGATAAATGTTTATTTGATATATTATTATATGCTTATTTCTCTTGATTTATTGTTAAGTTTGTATGGATTTGACTTTAATATCCTTGTTTGGGCTAATAAATCAACAATCCAATGGATTAGATTGTTTCTATTGTTATTGGGCTTATATTGCAGAGAATTGGGCTTGAAAAGGCCTATTTCAGACAAAAATTCAAGTTTCACCTAATCCCGGACGGACAAGGATTGCCAAAACCGAAGCAGGAAGCAAAAACCAAATTCCAAGGGAGCCTACGGCCAAGCTTACGACCGCAAGCTTGACCGTAAGATGGATTTACAACCGTGGGAGTGAGTGTAAGCTGGCTCGAGAGGTTTTTCGCGATTTCTGTTGACTTTTTCGAAAAGTTTTGACTTACGCAATTTCGGACTTTTCCAAGGTTTTTGACATGGACTAAGGCAGCAAACCTAATTTGAGTCAACTTGTGATAAGTCCCATGATTAAAAACTATAGAAATCCCCTCCTAGCTCGGATTTCTAGGACCCCAAATATACAAGATACAATCGAGAGAAGATTAGGAGTTCAAGGAGGCAAAGACCGAAAGGCTGTCTACGACATATTCCCACAGACTTCTCAATGGGTTTTTCTATCTTTTCTATTGTATTCTATAGTTTAAATGTGTTCTAATTTTTTTTATGCTAAGACTAGATGGATCCTACTCATGAGTAATTAAAGTTATTATTTTTATCATGCTTTTTATGGATCTATTTGTTGTGAGGTATGTTTTATGAGTTTAATGCTTCTAAATAATTAGTTACTATTTAAATGATCTTTTTTCATATAATTGAAGTACCGAGACGAGAAGATTAGTGAGTGCAAATTGAAACATAACCATATGTTAAACTTTACTAAAGATAGTTCAAGGTGACTTGTGCGGTTTCGGTAGTAATTCTACTTAGGTTAATGAATCTGGGAATTTCCAAATAACATAATGCTCTTCATATTATTTAAATTTTGCATGGAGACTATATAACTGATAATTATAGTGGAGATGCTATAACTAGAGATAGAGTAGCAATCTAAAATTGGAAAATTCTACTGTCACAACACGATAAATTTCATAACTTGCATGATAAATTGATTGGTTCGATTATGAATGGGTAGGTGAAATCAAAATCTTAGCATTCTTTCTTATTTTGTTTAAAACCCTAATTTAGATTTGTTTAGTAATCAATTTAGTAGATTAATCCAATCTTTACTAGTTAGTTAGATAAGTGAAGAATTATCTAATTGGTACATAATTAGTAAATTACAACTCCTCGTGGGATCGATACTTTTTACATTATAACTTGACTTGTGTGCACTTGCACTATTCACCGACCATTGGGCCAAAGTGATTTATGTTAGGCCAACTGGATGCTTGTTAGGCCCCATGTTTGTATATTGGGTCGTAAGGCTCCCATGCGTTAGGGCCTATGTATGGAAGAGGGGTCGAGGATGTGGTGGACCCTAGTTGGTAACATGCGGATGATCACTCGAATGTTTATGATGCGTGCAGGCAATCAGGGCGGTCGGGTGAGTAATAGGGACCGGTTGCCCTCAAGGTCCGAGTGGAGAGAGCCCAGTTGAGCCCTTTGAAGATGTTGTAAAGGAGCAGATGACATCATTGTTGCCAAGTGGATTATTTTGTCATCTAGTCCGCGTATATTAGTGTTCAGTAACTCTACTTTAGGGTTGAAAATTATTGATCCTAACCCTAATCTGGGTCGATCTCCATCAAACATCATCAGCCAAGTCGAGTCAGCTTCAACAGTTAAACCAAACCAATAGCTAGACATCAGTGTCAGTTTATCCTGACGTCACATGTTTAGAAATTGACAACAGTTAACATTAGCTAGACATCACTAGTTTAGCAGCTAGTCTAGTTTTCTGCAGATTATCTTAAACCAATAGATTTGGCCATTTTTTGGCTGATTTTTAATAGGTTCCCTACACTAATCACTAAAAAAAATTTTGAGGTCCATTTTACTTAATTCCAATCATAAAATAATCTGTTGGTTTAAATATTGTTATTTTTGCATTATAAATTGCTTTATTTTGCTAGTTTTACAGTAATAATGGACAAAAGTGATATTGCATCTTCTATTTAGACCATTATTAATGGTTCCATTTATGTTTTGTAATCATATACCATGAAACATTTCTTAAAAGGCAAGAAAACCTAGCGTTACGTTACTAGTGATAACAAAATTCTTGTTAAGAAAAAGGATGAAACTAAACCAAAATTTTAGGATTGCCTTGAAGATTAGGATAGTAAAAATCATCAAGCTATCTCTTGGTTTACAAATTCATCAGTTCCAGATATATTAATATGCAATTGATGTAGGGGATTTTTAGTTACACAATGCACCACGACATATCTTTCTCATCAATAGTAGATTATAAGCACAATAGCATAGCAAAAACAAGTATGATTAGAGCATCACTGAGTTTCTTTCTCAAATGAATTTTCTTTGGGATCAATTAGTTTTATCAAAGTCAAAATGGAAATATACTAAATATAATAAACAATACTAGACCTCTAAAGATAAGCAGCGTCTGATACAATTTCTTATAGCTCTTGATCAAATGTTTGAACATATTAGGGCTCTTCTATATCATGTTCCATTTCTATATGTTAATGATGCAATTTCTAAGCTTATTTGAAGGAAACTCATCTTCATTTTCTAAAACTCAGTTCAACTAATATGGCCTTACCCACATATTTAGTTTTGGCTATTCATCCTTAGGCTTCTCCTCATTCTATCGAGCTTCTTAAGTCATCGTCGAATAAGGGGACTACTAAAAATAATTCCAAGTTAATTAGTACCTACAACTATTTCCATAAGTATGGTCCCGCGTACGAAGATTGTTAGAAAAGACAAAGAGATAATTGAGATACTAGACTACAGAAAAATACTAGTTATCTTCATATAGCTGCCATGACAAATGATTTTGATGTTTGTAATGTCTCTCCCACTACTATAGTTGTGAGTGATATTGGAATAACATGTTTTATCCTATGTTGGTACTCCTTATATTACTACTTCTGCTGCCTCGGGGACTACTGGGTTTTTTAGTTTGCATGTTGTAAACATATGACTAATTATTCTAAATTATTGTCCCATATTAACCATGGTGCTTATTCCATTAGTATTAATACCACCGATAGTTCTATCATGCATGTCCACAAGAGTGGAAATATTTCTTCCAAGCCTTGTCTCTTCCAGATAAATAGTTCATTCCTAAGATTACTTTAAACATGAACTCTATTAGCCAATTATGTGAACTTGGAGTTGAGTTTTCTTTTCTTCCACTAGTTATTATGTGCAGGACAAGCCATAGGCGTGGAAATTTATTTGAGCTCATATCTTTTTATTCCTTAAAAGACAATTTTCTCGCATCTTATTATTGGATTTACTCCTCCCAATTCAAATACGAGTATTTGGCATTCTCAAATAGGTCATGTTTTTTTTAGTCGTTTGCATCCATTAATTTTTAATGGTCAGTTAAGCTATGTCAAAAGTGAAAGTTTTGATTGTCTACCTTTTAAACTTACCAAACACACTGCTTTACATTTTTCGATTAGTAATTTAGTTTATGTTGCTCCTTTCGATTTAATCCACTAACACATATGGGGATCTTAACTCAATATTAACATGGGGGTCTAGATATTTTGTCATATTTGTTGATGACTTTTCTTGTTTTACATGGATATATCTCATGAAAAATCATTCTGAGTTGGCTAATATTTAAAACAACTTTGTCAGTATGATCTAAACTCAATTATCTCATAATGTTAAAGTTTTTTACACTAATTATGCGATGGAATATACTTCATATCTTATTTCTCATACTGATATTATTGATAATGATATTGCTACTCCTTTAGAGACCAATGTCAAGCTTACTCTAAGAGATAGTACTCCAGTTAGCGAGGCCAATTTATGTCTCTTGTTGGGGGAAGTCTATTTATCTTACTATTACTCGACATGACATTGCCTATGTAGTTCACTTAGTCAATCAATACATATCTGCTCCTTGGATTACCCATTATGCAGTTGCTCTTCGGGTCCTTTGCATGTAAAAAGCACAATATATTATGGTCTATATTTCTCACCCAATTCTTCCATTGAGTTACATTCATATTCAGCGATCCTGCTAATTGATGTTGTACTATTGGTTTTTGTTTCTTTCAGGTAGATTTTTTTATTTCTTGGTGCAGTAAGAAACAAATACTTTCAAATCTAATACTGAATCTGATTATCGAACATTTTTTGGTACAATTCAGGAACTCATTTACCTTTGTTGGTTACAGTGTGATATGGGAGTTTCATATTCTTCAGCCACTGTTATTCATATCAATAGTCAGAGAATAATGAAAATTGCTCACAATGATATTTTTCATGAGTGCACAAAGCATATGGAGATTGACTACTTATGAGTCAACACGAACAGTTCGCCTTCACTTGATCTCCACTCTTGCTCAAACAATTGACTTCTTTATTAAAACTCATTCGTCAGCTTGTTTTCATGATCTAATTTCAAAACTCAAGATGGTTGAGATGATTGAAGTTGATATCAACTCAACCATCTTTAGTTTTGAGGGGATGTTAATATACTAATATAGATCATTAATCTACGGACCAATTATGTAAAAGCCCATTAAGGTTTCCTCTCTTTGCCTATATATATATATATATATATGTATGTAATACATATAACACAGTGTGCAATACAATATTTGCTTCCACCTCTTCTTTCTATGTATTCTTACCTTTATCAAAAATATATATAATAAATAATAAAACAATTATTACCGTTATGTTGGGGGAAAAAAGACAAAGTGCACATGCGGTGGAGCTTGGGTGAAGTCATGAAGATTAGTCCTTGAAAACGCTCATAGCCTGCTAGTGATTGGGCTTCTGGTCTCCTTCAAAATTCCAACGGACAAATCCCACGGAGTGCGGGGGACTTCTGGCGACAATCATTTTCTATCACATCGCCCAGTTCATAACCATGATCATGTTACAGCTACTTGTTTAACGAAACCGCGTAAAGGTTTTAGTCAGCAGTCCAACTTAGCGGGTTAATACTTCGTGCGAAAAATAGTTGTATCCCTGATTTAGAAATTAGGTTTTGTTGAATTTTTCAGGAAGTTTGTAAATTTAAGAATTCATTTAATCTCATCCCATCTTCACACTAAATTGTAGAGATTCCTTAGATTATGCTGGTGGTATCAAGATTAAAAAATACAAATGAGTCGAATATTTTTGAGTAATTAAATTCTTTATTCGAGTTTGAGTTTGAGTTTGAAGTCGGATAACAAATGTGTGACGGGTTCAAATCATTTAGTAAGCAAGTAGTTCAAGAGTGTCTCCAGTCCATTCAAGTTTAAGTAGAGTCCAATAAAACTTGAGTATCTGTCAGGTCATTTTGATCCTTTTTTTTTTTAAACATTTAATATATGTATGTATGTATGTATATGTATATATAGATGATATATTACTAATATTAATGTATTCCTTTCTCTGTTCCATAAAAAATAGTCAGATTTGAATTTTTTTTTCAAATTGACTATTTTTTGAATCAAAATGATTACTAATCTATACATAAATAGGCGACGAAACTATAATAATTAG
>JAUMHB010061631.1:0-14573 GCA_032359685.1 Pittosporum tobira
TAATCAAGTGAAGAAAAGTGTACCTGCCCCCCGAGACCCGGCATGGACGATTGCCTAAACTGCTGCTGAGCAAGGATTTGTTGTTGATGCTGCGGTAACTGCATTATTTTCTGCCTTTGCTGTTGTTGCTGCTGCTGTTGCTGTGATTGTTGCTGAGGGGACGGTGTATTCATTATTATGTTTGCACCTGACCTGGGCGAGTTGGCATATGGCAAAGGAGATGATGTTGTTGTATTATCGAATGAGGTGGCCCCAGTAGCTCCAGAAGGAGAAGCCACTGCTCTTCCAATTAGTTGTGGCCCAGAAGCCTGTTTCGCAAATTTGTTAGTAAAAAACACTAGTATTTCTATATCAAGATAGAACAGACACATATTTTAATTACTCATCCCATAATATTTCATCAAGAAGAATGGGTAAGATCAAACAAGTGAAAATGCACAAAGGTCAAAACTGGTGAATGGAAGGACTAGGCTCTTTGTACCCTCTTTGACAAGCAACCTAATTCAGGGTGCAAGTATTTCATGAACATTGAGTTTGATTGATTGTTGGCCTAAGCATTGAAACCTTGAACTATTCCAAAACACTGGCAGAAGAGATACCACAACCAAAATAAAAAAAAAAGACTGAAGTCCAATTTGCACCTAGTTTAAGCGAGAATAAAGTTTGCATCCTAAACTTCTTAAATTCAAAAAACCATCCCAAATTCTAATTTTAACTATTAAATGCACCCCACCTCTATTTTCTGATCACTTTTTCCCTGGAATTAGTCCTGTGCAATGCATGTGACGTAATTATGACTAATTGTAAGGGTAAAATTATAATTTCAGGCCAATCATTCTTTTTAAGAATTACCTTTGCTTATTATTGTTCATCTCACTTCCTCCTTCACTCTGCCCAGTTTCAAATTGGAGCCTGCGATGTGAACCTTTGCCACAACCTCAAACACTTCTTATTTCTAAATTACAACCTCATTCCAAAATGATGGAACTAATCACAAATTCATTATTATCTAAATATATAATTTTGAAATGAGGTACAACTTCTTCCATGTACTGAACTCATAAGCCGCAACCACGATGTACTTGCTCCACCACTTCTCCAATTCCACAGCACCGCAGCTTAGATCAAGGAGAGAAAAGAACTCCCACCACCAGTGAAAACCCTTACTCTGCCACCCTCCTACACATCCACCATCACCGCCATCGAATCTGACCTTCACTGTTGTTTATGCTTCTATTTTTCAATTTGTTGGGAAAAAATTTCATGAAAAAAAAAAAAAAAAACAAATTGCAAGATGAATTTAGCAGAAGGGAAGACTCCATGGTGTGGCCACCACCACAATCATTACAAATTGACTGAGGACGAGGTTGGTGAAGAAATTGAGGTTGAATTTGCTTTGCTTTTGGTTTTTAATTTTATTTTTCCTGAATTAGTAGTGAGGAAGAAGAGTTTTGGAGTTATTTAAATTATATTTGAGTAAGTATCAAATTATGTACGATTATTTTATGAAATTCCAATTATACCCCTAACTTTGATGGTTTTATGAGGATTCCAATTAAAATCTCACCGGAAAAGAATTTGGGGTGTATTTAATTGTTAAATGAAAGATTGGGATATTTTTTGAATTTAAAAAAGGGTACAAACCTCATTCTCGCATCAAATTTGGAGTGTAAATTGGACTTCAGCCTAAAAAGAACAAATAACACACTGAGACCATTTAAGTAATCAAAATTTGGAAGTTGGTATGTGTCTGACAACTGACTTTGCTGAAAAAGTACAGAGCTGCATGTTAAATGAAGATCCAGCATTACTCTTATCACATGCAAAGAAAAAGCTTTCACGTCACAAGATAATAAATAAATAAATATCAAGAACCTTAAAATTGATTTCTTGTAAACCAGATAAGTTAAAAGGGGGCACGCATATAACAAGGGAACAAAAAAGGATGACGGCGCATCATGTTTCTCTCGAATGTGAAATTACCCAAAACATGTTTCCAAGAGTTAAGAAGTGTATAGTTGTCTAATGTCGGGGGAGAGACGAGTTAAAATATACATGACGGTATAGCAACTATACAAGTAATGTAATAAGAGGTCGAATGTAAGGCCGAGCCAGATAAGTTGCTATTACGCTTCTAAAATAATTAGTCATATCCTCAGTTTTATTTCAGAAATATACAGCAATAGCTTAGCTGTCACTTTTTTCTTTTAGCTAGTATTAGTTATCCAGTATTTGGTAGTTTGTCTTATGTGGTGGCCTAAAGGACAGTACTATATAAACTGTCCCTTCCTTGTAAAAAATCATCAGATATTCTCAATGAAATTATGAGACACATTTGTGTGCACCCTTTTCTCTCTCTCTCTCTCTCCTTAATCCCGGACTCTGTTCTTCTTCAGCCCCATTTCTATCTATTCTACACCTTAAACCCTAAATTTTCTGCACCTATTTTACCTAGAAAAGTCAAGATCTTCATCAGGCTTGACATCGAAGAGTGCCCTAAATTGCAGACAAGGACAGATATTTAATAAACAGGAAACACGCATTTGCATGTCACACCCCCTGCACGCGTTATATAAACAACGCCTTCTTCTCTTATGTTGTCTTTCTCTTCCACCGTTGACTCCTACTTTATCTCCCACACGGCCAAAGTCAATCTGCTCCCTTTCCAGCTTTTATTCTTACTTCCTATGATTACAGTTATGCTCTTGTTCCTTCTTACTTCACAAATCAAGTGGAACTTCTACTTCTCTTCTTCTCAACTTAAATATTCGATCCGTGTTTCTTCTTCCTCTCTCAACAGCCATGGATGACGGTGGCCATGGATGAACAACTCGTGCCCTAGCCCTTCTATGTTGGCATGTCCAAAATTGGTTGTCCTTTTACATCTAGGGTTATCTTTTTCTTTCTAGGTTTTTTAAATCACTTCTATCTTAGGATTGACCTTTTACCTCTAGGGTTTTGAAACCATGGGTGATGATGTGGTGGTGATGGTAATGGTTGTTAAAATCTATTAAATTTTCTGATGGATTGATGTTTCTTATCTGGTTCATGTGTTTTTTTTTTTTTTTTTTTTTTTGATGAATTGTTGGATTCATCCAAACCAGAAAGCTAAAAAAGAGAGCTGCAAATTGTGAAAGAGGAACGCAGCTTTGGAGTACACCCGAGAAAATAGTGCAGGTTCTTTATTCAAGCAGACCCAATAATAGCACATGAGACCGCACCTCCCATGTCCTCTTAATAAAATTTATGACTTAAGAGAGAATGTGGTTGTAAGGGTTTTCAGTAGGTTAGAAGATTTGTAAAAGAACTTTCTCTGACCTGTAACATAGTTCCCTGACTGGTGATGTTGTTTGATGACAGGGGAGGAGTATTCTTTGTGTACATACCTGTTGCAACCAGTTGTCATCTTATTGGTGTATTAAGATACAGAATTGACATAAAATTCAAAAGCATACTCCTGTTTGAATAACAAACGATAAAGTAACTATACCAGATCCATCAGCAAAAGTCTGGGCACTGTCACCTACAGTAAGAACATCCACCAGATGTATTGGGAGTGTGGATGTAATCTGCCTCTGGTCTACAGGTATTCGTAACCCTGCATAGTATGAAACCAGAAAGCATATCTAGAATTGAAGTTATCATGTAATACATAAAACTGCTAGTGAACTAAAAAATGAAGTAAAGGAGAAGTTATAGTTTGAGAATGGAATCGAATCTAATAGTGAACATATTTTGAATCAATAGAGGTTGAGATTAACACCTTCACCATGATTTACAGCACTTCGAAGTAGATTTTCTTGTTCTTGAATTTTTGCAGCTTGGACTTTGTCTAAAGTTGGAAGAACGGTTGGCCCTTGTCGAGTCCCAAAATAGGTTTTGCGGGTATCAGCTATGACCTTTTCAGCACTTTCACATGCTTCTCCAATCATATCAATTCTGATCTGTAAACAAAAAAACAACTGCATGTTCAATTGAAAGGATACATGATTCTAAGAAAGGAAAAACATAAAAAGAAAATAAAGGATAACAACTGATAGCTGCAACCATATCTTCATTCACCTTTAGCTTCTCAATCTGTGACGGGAGTTGCAAGGTTTGCATCCCATGTAATAGCTGATCTCTCTTGAGGTTATCATCCATTTCCATCTCAGGCAAAAGCTTTGATGACAACATAACAGGCAAAACTGTATGAAAGCATCCCATTAGATTTTAGTCAATATGATGCAACTACAAAAAAGAGACCAAACCCAAATACAAGTGGTAAGTGATCTTTTACATGGGGGGTAAGTGCGTATATGCATAGTGGTGGTTAGTTTTTAGTCTGGGGGGTTTATTATTACACTTCTCCGCATAGTAAGCTGAATTTGGACAAACCTTTAGGGGGTCTTTAAACCCCCACAATCTTATACCTTCCTCTGCCCCTGCCGTTATTCTGTTTCTATATGACATAGACAATGTGATGGTGATGGAGTTATATTCCATACTAGTAGCCATTTTCAACAGACGATTATGGATAATGGTAACTTAACAATTTTTGAGGCACCCAATCCAGACTATTACTCCATCTTGGGCAAGTGACTATACTAGAAATTCTTTTCTTCAGTGTGTAAGGAACATGTTTTGAATGCTGGGCATAGTAGTCTTTAGTAGTGATTAAGTTGGGGTATTATAGACCTTTACTACATATACTCTATCAGAAATCCTGGTAGAATATCCTACTGGCGGCCTTGATTGATATGTGCCGGAGTACCATCCGTTTAGGTTATCGAAAATTATTGTAATTCCATCTTCTGTAATTCCTTTTCTATGGTTAGCAGTAGAGTAATTCCTTTTATCTCTAAATTGCAGAAGTGAGCATCCAAGTTACTATTTTGTTAATCGTTTGCTCTTAATTTATCAATATAAACCAGTTTACCATTACAATTTAGTATCATAGCCTACAGTCTTGACGGATTAGAACGGGCACTGATGGCTGATGGGACGGGATTCAAAACGATTGATGATCGGTTGAATAACCAGGAAGAAAGATGGAGAGAAATGAGCGAAGCTGTGATGAAGGGAAGAGAAGAGACGAGCTTGAGGTTTGAGGAGATGGATGGGAAGATGGACCAGTCATTTGGGGAAATAAGGTCTGTGACTATGGAGCTCAAACAAGCGATGCAGCAGCTCTTGCCTAAACCACCACCTGTTCCTGGCGGGTCCACGGAGGTTCTTGGAAATAGAACAATCATGCCAGAGGGTCTATTACAAACAGGTAACATTGCTAATTCCTCGTTTCCCAGTGCTAGCAACCCTATTATTCCTCACGTCTCTGCTTCCTTACCCCTCACTACAGTTGCAGTCAACACAACCCCACTCCTTTGCTGCAACTACTTTTCACCCACACATGGATTTCCACCCATATGCTGACCCTTTCTTAAGCAATATACATAATCGTGCCCCTTTTTCCCATATGAACCCTAATTTAAATCACACCTACACAATCAATAAATCCTCATACATCCTTCTCCCCAAACAATACCTCCCACCTAAATGGCCAGAACTACCCCCTTCCACCCCAACTAATATACCATTCTAACCCCCAATTCCTCAACCATACAACCAAAACCACCAGTCCTTTCATGTAAACCCCAAGATGGAGTGTCCCAGGTTTGATCGGTATGACCCTAGAGGATGGGCCACACCTGTGGAACAGTTTTTTGAATTTGTGCCAATGGAAGAACATAAGAAGGCAAGGTTTACAGGCATTTACTTTGAAGGGAAGGCCAGCGTTTGGGTTCGATATTACCAGGCCAAGAGGGGATCTATGCCATGGCTGCAATTTTTGCGAGATGTATTATTGAGATTTGAACAATCCGAAAACACGGATGTTCAAGATCTCTTCAATAAGCTCAAACAAATTGGTAGTGTGGCTGAATACCAAGACCAATTTGAGGAATTAAGATCCCAGGTGGTAATGAAGCAAAGAGGGTTAACCGAGGAGTACTTTGTTTCTAGCTTTATTAGTGGATTGAAGGAGTACATCAAGGGGGCTGTGAAAATGTTTAAGCCCGCAACCTCGTTTGATGTCATTTACCTGGCAAAACAAGAGTCGAGAATGAAGGGAGGTTCCCCCTAATCCAAGGCACCTTACCCTAGGCCTGTCAATATGGGGGGTGTGACATGCACTAACCCAAATAGGATGAATATGAATGGCAGGAACTATATTTCGACAACCCCACAAGGGTACAAGTTGAAGGCTAGACTTAGCAGCGGCGACCTTAGTGAAAGTCGGAGTAAAGGATTATGTTTTTACTACAATGAGACTTATACACCAGGCCATAAGTGTAAGACCAAGCTCTACTTATTGATGGGGGAGGAGGAAGATGAAGATGAATCCAATGAACATACCTTGCCAATAGAAATAGAAAAACATGTAGTTGTCGAAAATGCTGAGGGGAATTGCAATGGGGAAATTACGCTGAATGCTTTAACTGGAAGTATCACTTCTAGTACCTTGAAGCTGAAGGGAAGTGCTAAGAGGAAGCGGATTAATATTTTAATTGATAGCGGATTGACACATAGCTTCATAGACCTGGATACCTTATACCAGATTGGAGTCACTCGCTGTTGCTAATGAAAATCAAATGGTGAGTAAGCCTATCTGTAAGGGATTCAAGTGGAGTATGCAGGGGCATACGTTCGAAACCAACATGAGGGTAATTGCCGCTAGGAGGTTGTGACGCAGTTTTAGGGGTGGATTGGCTTAAATCACACAATCCGGTGACATTTGATTTTGAGAGACTGAGGCTGTCTATCCAAGTGGGGAGAAAAAGGATTACCCTACAAGGTGACAGGGAAGATGGGTCGCTGAGAATGATCAGTAGCAAGGCTATGTCAAAAAAATTTAAGAAGGCTAAACAGGGCGTGATGGGCTATTTGCTGTTCATGAGTGCCAAAGAAGTGAAGGACAAACACCACCCTAAGGTGAAGATGGTGTTGGAAAGATTTAGGGGAGTGTTCCAAGAACCAGCAAGGTTGCCACCCAAAAGAAATCAAGATCACAAGATTGTACTCAAGGAAGGAAGCAATCCAGTTAACCTCAGACCGTATAGGGTGCCCCATGTGCAGAAATCCGAAATTGAAAAACAAGTGCAGGAGATGCTCAAGGCTGGAATCATCCAGTACAGTACCAGTCCATTTTCAGCTCCAGTAATATTGGTTCATAAAAAGGATTGAACGTGGAGGATGTGCATAGATTATAGAAGGTTGAATGACTTGACCGTGAAGAACAAATACCCTATCCCAATGATTGATGAGTTGTTAGATGAACTTCATGGGGCAAAGTGGTTTACCAAGATTGACTTGAGGTCCGGGTATCATTAAAAAAGGGTAGCTTTCGAGGATGTGCACAA
This sequence comes from Pittosporum tobira, assembly GCA_032359685.1. Classification (NCBI taxonomy): domain Eukaryota; kingdom Viridiplantae; phylum Streptophyta; class Magnoliopsida; order Apiales; family Pittosporaceae; genus Pittosporum; species Pittosporum tobira. The sequence continues at coordinate 7,398 of JAUMHB010061631.1, forward strand.
GATGGCATTCAGAACACATCAAGGGGTTGTATGAGTTCAAAGTAATGCCCACGAATGCACCAGCCACCTTCCAATCGCTAATCAATGATGTTTTTCAGAACCAATTGAGGAAATATGTACTTGTGTTTTTTGATGATATACTCGTATATAGCCCCACATTGGAAGAACATTTGAAACACTTAGAGGATGTGCTGGAAATTCTGCAAAACCACCAACCATACACCAAGGAGTCTTAAGTGTAACTTTGCACAACAAGAAGTCGATTATTTAGGCCACTAGACTACGGGGGAGGGGGTATGTGCAGACCCCAGTGAGGTTCAAGCCATGGTCGATTGGCCCATTCCTACCAACCTTAAACAATTGAGGGGATTCTTAGGGCTTACGGGTAATTACCGGAGGTTCGTTAAAGGCTATGGCACGTTGAGCAGACCACTTACTCAGCTTCTGAAAAAGGGATCGTTTGGGTGGAGTGAAGAAGCTAATAATGCGTTTGAGAGGTTGAAGGAGGTTATGGTGACCACCCCGGTACTAGCCCTTCCAGACTTTACTAAATCGTTTGTGATAGAAACCAATGCTAGTGGAGTGGGAGTTGGAGCCGTATTGATGCAAGAAGGCAGGCCTATAGCCTACTTTAGTAAGGACTTTCCTCTACACACCAGGCACTTTCAACATACGAAAAAGAGTTGTTAGTAGTGGTGCTAGCTAGCCAAAAATGGCTAGGGTGTTTGCAAGGTCGACAATTTGTAATACGAACTGACCACCGAAGCCTCAAGTATCTATTGGAGCAAATGTTAACTACTGTAATACAACATAGATGGTTATCTAAGCTCATCAGCTTGGACTACGAAATTTTGTATAAAAAGGGAATGGATAATAAAGCAGCAGATGCATTGTCAAGGATGCCTGTTATGGGAGGGGGACTGAGTACCATCAGCGTCTCAGCCCCTAGCTGGTTGATGGAAATTGCCACCAGTTATGAGCAAGATATTGTTGCGCATAGCATAAATACTGACTTGGCGACCCAGAGAAATTATAGTGGAGAATACTCTTACCAACAAGGATTAATCAAAAAGGATGGCCGAATCTATGTCGGAAATCCCAGTAACTTGAGACACCAAATTCTTGAAGAATTTCATTGTAACTGCCAAGGGGGACATTCGGGCAGAGACCCAACCTACAAGAGAATTCCTCTCTTTTCTTCTAGCTTATGCTGAGGATGGATGTACAAACTTATGTTCAGGAATGTGATATCTGTCAGAGATCCGAAGGAGAATCAGTTTTGTACCGTGGTTTACTTCAGCCCTTACCAGTTCCATGCCAGGTGTGGGAAGACATAGCTATGGACTTTGTGGAAGGTCTCCCAAACTCGCAAGGTAAAAATACTATCATTACTATCATGGTGGTTGTTGATAGATTTACGAAATATGGGCATTTCCTAGCCTTGAGCCACCAGATCTCGGCCATTACCTTGGCTCAAACCTTCAGTGAACACATCTATAAGCTCCATGGGATGCCAACGACTATCACGAACAATAGGGATAAGTTGTTTGTTAGCAACTTTTGGCAAGAGCTCTTTAAACTTCTGGGAACGAAGCTGCAGTTCAGCACCTCATACCACCCACAAACCGATGGACAGACAGAAAGGTTGAATAGGTGTTTGGAAAGCTACCTAAGGGCCGTGGTCAGCAAGAGAACTTATAAATGGAGCAAATGGGTGCCATTAGCCGAGTGGTGGTATAACACTACCCACTACAGTGCCATAAATATGATCCCTTATCAAGCTCTATATGCGGTGCAACCTCGATTCCTCAATTTTCCCCAGAACCTGGAGTCAGTCACCTATAGCTGCATTAGGAGAATTTTGCAGAGAAAGAGAAGCGCTGAACCACATACTCAAGGAAGCGATCGAGCAAGCACAACACAAGTATAAGCACTATGCTGATTTGAATAGATCCGAGAGGGAGTTTGCAGTTGGGGATTGGGTATATTTGAAGTTGCAACCTTATAGACAATAGCCAGTAGCAACAAGAAAGAATCTTAAGCTTTCACATAAATACTTTGGGCCATTCCAGATTGAGCAGAGGATTGGAAAGGTGGCATTAGATTAGCACTTCCCCCATCGTCTAGGGTCCATCCAGTTTTTCATGTTAGCCTCTTGAAGAAGAAGATTGGGGCTTAGTATGTGCCTTGTGTCGATCTGCCTAAAATTGGGGAAGAAGGAAAATTTCTGGTGTACCCTGATAAAGGATAGAAGGATGGTGAAGAAGAATAACTGTGCGGTACCCCAGGTGTTAATTCAGTGGTCCCACTCCCTTCCAGATGACGCAACCTGGGAGGACACTGCTAGCTTAATAGCACAATTCCCTTCCTTCCAACCTTGAGGACAAGGTTTCTCTAAGGGGGAGCGAATTGTAAGAAGCATATTTTGAATGTTGGGCATAGTAGTCTTTAGCATGAATAAGTTGGGGTATTATAGACCTTTCCTATACCTGCGTCCTGAAAAGGATGACCTAGATTTTTGACACTATTTTGACACGGATTTTAAGACACTTTGAAAACATATATATACATTATATTTTTTATACGCTTTTATATTCTTAACATATTTGTATATTATATTTTTCAATATATTAAAAATATAGTAAATATATAATATATAAATTTGTTTTTAAATCATCTTAAAATCCGTGCCAGAAAAGTGTCAAAAATCTTGGTTATCCTTTTCAGGACGGAGGGAGTATATTCTATCAGAAATCCTGGTAGAATATCTTAGTGGAGGCCTTGACTGATATATGCCGGACTACCATCCGTTTAAGTTATCAAAAATTATTGTAATTCCATCTTCTGTAATTCCTTTTCTAAGGTTAGCAGTAGCGTAATTCCTTTTATCTCTAAATTGCAGAAGAAAGCATCTAAGTTACTATTTTGTTAATCGATTTGCTCTTAATTAATCAATATAAACCGGTTTACCGTTACACAGTGTAATTATGCAATAACAAGTGCCTGTGAGGTTAGGGCAGGTAACTAACAATCCAAAAATCTGTGGTGGAGTTGTCTATGAGATTTTTAAGAGGAGGGAGTGAAATATATACTTGTAGCATTGTCGGCATTGACATTCTTTGGATGTACAACAAAAGCCTTAGAGACTTTCTTAATATCCTCCACAATGTTAAACAGCTCAAGATTCACCATAGAAAATTGCCCCAAAATATCCTGCCTGGTAGGAGGGAAAAACAAAAAAACAATGGGCAGTCAAAACTTGGGGGAATTTATTAGCTAAAACAAACTTCCGCATTCTCTCGCCCCCAAATCATATCATATCAGATCATATCATACATATAATTAGTTAAGTAACAAAAATTCTACCATTTGGGAACAGAATTAGCACGGGCGATAGCGTCGAAATCTTCAAGGATGCGAGAAATGGCTTTGAATAGACTGATGGCCCTTGTCTTTACTGATTCCAAATTCAACTGCTGTTGTACCGCCTGGTTCAGCCTCTCCGCAACCACCTTTTCTGGCTTTTGTTGCTGTTCACCTTGTCCACCACCTCCCATTATTATGCCTTCCATTGCTCAACTGTAATCTCAACCGCGATCACTCAAATCTCCTCTTATAGAGCCCGGATGGGATGTATTAAAAAAATATATAATAAAGGATAAATGTTACGACTAAAAAGAAAGCGAGAGGAAAATAAATAAATTTAAGCCTTTATAATCTCAAATCAGCCCAGAGTGAAGTCTCCCACAACCCGACTCGTGGATTGAAACCTCCGACGGTCCACAACGCATCCAGGAATGTACTTTTGGAGCTGTTTGTTCTGTTTGGGTGAGATCTTTAATGCATTTCTCAAGTCTTCAGATTAGATATGTATAAACATAACCGACCTTAGCTTAGTTGGTAGAGCGGAGAAGTGTAGTTGGAGCTGTAATCCTTAGGCCGTTGGTTCGAATTCAGCAGGTCGGAATTTTTGTTTCACCCTATATTTCATCCTTCTACGAAGCCAAAAAAAAGAAAAAAGAAAGAAAATAGCACAATTGAAGACATCTCAATATATACTCCTTATAATTAATATTTTTAATCCACTTAAAAATTAAGAGGAACAAAAAAAAATACTAGCTTTTAAGTATTTTTAGTGAATTTCAGAATTTTAAAATAATAATTAATAAGATTAATTAAATTTTAACTTATTCAATTATAAATAAGGAAGCAAAATGATTCACATACACGTCTTGCTTTTAATCTTATATCGGGAGTTACTTCGTGCATGTGTTGCTTGACGAAATGTTTGGACTCCTCCAATCAATTAATGGATCGATGTAGATAAGATTAGACTTTTGAAAAACTTAAAACGGTCAAATTAAGCCCACTAAAAATTAATTATTCATCGGAGCTCTGACGGACTAATTTTGAAATCCTGATTCCAATTTGGTTAGGACCTTTTTCTAAAGAAAATTTACATGATCATGACCCCTACAATTTGTATTTTCAATGAAACATATGTATTATCCAACTTGTTAAAGAAATATAGAAAACCATAGCTAGAAAAACAAACAATATTGGGTTTGTTTTCATGTTAGGAATCTTAAAAACAAACAATTTACACCAGAAGGGGTAAATAGTTATACCTTCTCTTGAAAAGGAAAAAAGAGATCTACATTCTTGATGTTATCCCAAAAACTAATTTTATCATTAGAATGTGCGATAATATTCGTATGAAAGATACTGAACAAAAGGTAGGACTCTCTTTTCTGGATCATATTTTGCTCCATAATGAGAATAGTCTAGTAGTATGCAACATGAAATTCTTTGTTTTTAGGATTCTATTATATGGCCGTTTACAATCAATCAGTGGGGAATTGTATATAAAAATAAAGTTTTTTTTTTTTTCCTTTTGAATTGTTTACTTATACTTACTGGTAATTTATGAGGTTCTACTTATACAAAAATAGGTTCCACTTATGAGGTTTTCAAAGTCCATAAGTAATTTAAGTAATTTAGTATGTAGCCTCAGGGTGACCTGCTGCAAGAAAGCCAAAAATATGGAGTACAACAACTATTTGCAAATTTTAGACCCCATTCCCTATTTCTGTTTCAGCTAAACCACCTTGAAAATTGCATAAAAATTAGGGTTTTCCCCTGAAAGCTTATAAATAAAATCCTAAACATACATACGGGACTCCATATAGAAAAAGGGGAAAATAAATCGGAGGATATGGAGGTTGAATAATATAGTTCTCCAGTAAACAAAGTATCTCTGAAAATGAAGTTGGTAAAATTGCTTGGTCTCCGCCAATGGAAAATTAAGCCAATTCGAAAAATAAAGAGAATCCCAACTCAAGAGAGATGAAGATTAACATCGATTGATCAAAGAAGAAAGTACCTTCGCTCGCCTGAGGAGGAGGATTCAACTTCGCGGCGACAAAAGCCTGGTTCGGCAAAGCGTTTTCCCGACTTTGTGACGCTTGTGGGTAGACCCGTGGAATTAGTGCGGTGTGAAATTTGAGATTTTAAAAAATACTTTAAATTATTGATTATTTTATTTTAAGTGTTTGTAAAGTTTCAGTTATTTACAAAATTAATTTGGAATATTAAATATATATTTTTAAAAAATTCTTATACAAAAGATCCAAATAATTTCTTAAGATTTAAAAAACTTAGAAATAATAAGTTAGTAAGAGGGTTAATCAAAATAGAGTTTTATTTTTATAAAATTTAAATGAATCATTCAAATTTCATCAAAATATATTATTTTTATAACATACAAACGCACCGGTAAGACTTCCCCCTTTATATTAGAAATAGATGGTGAATATTTGTTAGGATTCTAAATTTAGTACCCATTGCATTATTCTTATAGGCAAGGTTAGACTTCTTCAAAAAAAAATTAAATATAATTTGAATTTGATTTTTATAATAAATGGTTTCAATTATAGTAATGTAAAAGTTTAAATTAAAATACGAGTAAAATTTGAATAAAATTGTTGTTTAAAAATCAGTTGTTCAAATTCTAATACATACAATACAAACCCGTATTAATCATGAATGTTTAGTTAATTACATATTTTCACTAAAATTAAATATTATATACCTTTATTTTTATTTTAATTTACATTTTAAAACTAAATATTATAAAGCAAAAGGAAGATTTCTCCCGAAAAATATATTGTCCTTGCTAAATTTTTAACTTTTATACAATAAAAAGTAAATTTCAAACTACGAAAAATAAATCCATATATCTTTTCAATTTTTCCGTCATTTTTCTCCTCTTTTCTCTCTTATTTAAATTTAAGATAATAAAAAAATAAATTTCTCAAGACAGTTTCAATCTATTGCAAACTCCACACACTTAGTGTTGAGTTTCGGATCAAAAATCGATGTGGAATTTAAAAAAATAATTCATCTAATTCCCAGGAGTCATGCTTATAGTGAAACTGAAATAGAAGTTCGATTATACCTGAATGAATTTCGATGGAGATAAGAAGAACAGATGCGTCTGAATCAACATGTTAATCGTCATGCCTCTACTGGTATCTACACACATGAATTGAGCCCGAGCCTTGTGCGTGCTAGCGCAGTTCTCTGGTTTCCTTCTCTCTAAGTCTCTCAACCTCGCGGTAATTAGGGTTGTACAAAAAGGCGTATGTAGCTCCTTTTATAATCCGCCCATTCTAATTAGAAGTACAAGAGAACAAGGAAACCCTAGCTATCAAACTCAATATATATAAGCCCAGTTCGCTTAATGTGCGACCTTGTAGGTTCACCTAAGATTAGCAGTAGGCCCAAAACTCATTTTCGGCCCACAATTTATAAGCGGCCTCTAGAAAGATATTATAATTACCTAAGTTATGTGAATGTCGATTTTTCTGACATAACCTTATCCACAACTAATAATAGAGTACGATTTATGATTGAATCATTGAGCATATCACTAACAATCTCCCACTTGCACTGGAATCAATCATCCATGTGTAATCCATTTGTCATAAGATATCACGATTGAACATAAGGCAAAAATACGGTCATCCTTATATGATTCAATCTCATGTTTTCCAATACCGTAGTTAGATTGTTTAAGCAAACGAATGACTCTTCAACTCGTTTGAGCATGGTCATGCATTTAACAGTCTCAACTCATCGAGAGGCCTATAGATATCATTCTCTCGTTATATGAGA
>JAUMHB010061642.1:0-14562 GCA_032359685.1 Pittosporum tobira
ATATTTGATTGGGCTTTTTAAGTAAATATTAATAAATCAAGAGCAAAATATATTAAAATATTAAGTACAAAATAGCTTTTATCAATACTCACTGAGTTACGAAGGATTTGAAGCCTAGGAACTTCCTTAAATCGTGGCTCTAATTCGCACTTATTAGGAGCTTCACATTGACCAAGTTGTGAAAGATTTGAAGCCTGGGAACTCTTTAAAAACTTGGCTCTAATCAGCACTTACAAGGAGCTTCATACTCGCCGAGTTACGAAGTATTTAATTCCTAGGAACTCCGTGAAATTGTGGCTCTAATTAGCAGTTGTAGTGAGTTACATACTCACTGAGTTATGAAAGATTTGAAGCCTAGGAACTCCCTCAAATCATAGTTTTAATTAGCACTTATAGGGAGCTACATACTCACCAGGTTACGAGGGATCTGAAGTGTAGGTACTCCCTCAGATCTTGGTTCTAGTTAGTACTTTTAGGGAGCTTCACACTTACCGAGTTACAAAGGATTTAAAGCCTAAGAACTACCTCAAATCGTGACTCTAATTTATACATATAAGGAGCTTCATACTCACCGAGTTACGAAGTCTTTGAAGTCAATGAACAGTCTCAAATCTTGGTTTTAATTAGCACTTAGAGTGAGCTTCATGCTCAACGGGTTACAAAGGATTTGAAACCTAAGAACTCCCTCAAATTATGGTTCTAATTAATACTTATAAGGAGCTTCATACTCATCGAGTTACAAAGGATTTGAAGCCTAGGAACTCACTGAAATATTGGCTTTAATTAACTCTTACAAGGAGCATCATACCCACCGAGTGATGAACGATTTGAAGTGTAGGAACTCCCTCAAATCGAGGCTCTAATTAGCAATTATAAGGAGCATCACACTCATTAAGTTATGAAGAATTCGAAGCCTAAGAACTCCTTCCAATCGTGGCACTAATAAGCACTTATAAAGAAATTCATACTCACCGAGTTACGATGGATTTGAAGTTTAGGAACTCCCTCAAATTGTGGCTCTAATTAATACTTATAAGGAGCTTCATACTCATCGAGTTACAAAGGATTTGAAGTCTAGGAACTCACTGCAATCTCGGCTTTAATTAGCACTTAGAAGGAGCATCATAATCACCGAGTGATGAACGATTTTAAGCGTAGGAACTCCCTCAAATCGAGTCTCTAATTAGTAATTATAAGGAGCTTCATACTCATTAAGTTATGAAGGATTCGAAGCATAAGAACTACTTCCAATCGTGGCACTAATAAGCACTTATAGAGAACTTCATACTCACTGAGTTACGAAGGATTTGAAGCCTAGGAACTCCCCCATAACCTTGGCTCTAATTAACACTTGTAAGGAGATACATACTCACCGAGTTACAAAGGATTTGAGGCCTTGGAACTCCCTCAAATCGTGGCTCTAATTAACACTTATAAGGATCTTCATACTCACCGTGTTTTGAAGGATTTGAAGTTTAGGAACTCCCTAAAATCTTGGTTTTAGTTAGCACTTATAAGGAGCTTCATACTCACCGAGTTATGAGGGATCTGAAGCCTTTGAACTCCCTCAAATCGTGGCTCTAATTAGCACTTATAAGGAGCATTATACTCAACAAGTTATCAAGGTTTTGGAGCCTAGGAACTCCTTGAAATTTTGGCCCTAATTAGAGCTTTTAAGGAGCTTTGTATTCACCGAATCAAGAAGGATTTGGAGTCTTGGAACTCTTTCAAATTGTGGCTCAAATTAGCATTTATAAGAAGCTTCGTACTCACTGAGTTACGAAGGATTTGAATCCTAGGAACTTCCTCAAATTGTGGCTCTAAGTCACACTTATTAGGAGCTTCATATTGACCGAGTTATGAAAGATTTGAAGCCTGGGAACTCTTTTAAAACTTGGCTCTGATCAGCACTTACAAGGAGTTTCCTACTCGTCGAGTTATAAATATTTAAATCCTAGGAACTCCCTAAAATTGTGGCTCCAATTTTTAGTTATAGGGAGTTTTATACACAACAAGTTACGAAGGATTTGAAGCCTAGGAACTCCCTTAAATCTTAGTTTTAATTAGCACTTATAGGGAGGTTCATACTCACCGAGTTACAAAAGATTTGAAGAGTAAGAACTCCTTCAAATCTTGGTTCTAGTTAGCACTTTTAGGAACCTTCATAGTCTCCGAGTTACGAAGGATTTAAAGCCTAAGAACTCCTCAAATTGTGGCTCTAATTTATACATATAAGGAGCTTCATACTCACCGAGTTACGAAGTCTTTGAAGTCAAGGAACTCTCTCAAATCTTGGTTCTAATTAGCACTTAGAGTGAGCTTAATGCTCAATGAGTTACGAAGGATTTGAAGCCTAAGAACTCCCTCAAATCCTGGTTCTAATAATACTTATAAGGAGCTTCATACTCATCGAGTTACATATGATTTGAAGCCTAAGAACTCACTGAAATCTTGGCTTTAATTAGCTCTTACAAGGAGCATCATACTCACCGAGTGATAAACATTTTGAAGCATATAAACTCCTCAAATCGAGGCTCTAATTAGTAATTATAAGGAGCTTCACACTCATTAAGTTATGAAGGATTTGAAGCTTAAGAACTCCTTCCAATCGTGGCACTAATAAGCACTTATAAAGAAATTCATAGTCATCGAGTTATGAAGGATTTGAAGCCTGTGAATTCCCTCAAAACCTGGCTCTAATTAACATTTGTAAAGAGATTCATACTCACCGGGTTACAAAGCATTTGAGGCCTAGAAACTCCCTCAAATCGTGGCTCTAATTAACACTTATAAGGAGCTTCATACTCACCGAGTTATGAGGGATCTGAAGCCTTGGAGCTCCCTCAAAACGTAGCTCTAATTAGCAATTATAAGGAGCTTTATACTCAACAAGTTATGAAGGTTTTGGAGCCTAGGAACTCCTTAAAATTTTGGCCCTAATTAGAACTTTTAAGGAGCTTTGTATTCACCGAATCAAGAATAATTTGAAGTCTAGGAATTCATTCAAATCGTGGCTCTAATTAGCATTTATAAGGAGCTTCATACTCACTGAGTTATGTAAGATTTGAAGCCTAGAAACTTTCTCAAATCGTGGCTCTAATTCACACTTATTAAGAGCTTTACATTGACCGAGTTGTGAAAGATTTGAAGCCTGGGAACTCTTTCAAAACTTGGCTCTAATCATCACTTATAAGGAGCTTCATACTCGCTGAGTTATGAAGTATTTAAATCCTAGGAACTCTCTAAAATTGTGGCTCTAATTATCAGTTGTAGGGAGTTTCATACTCACCGAGTTATGAAGGATTTGAAGCCTAGGAACTCCCTCAAATCTTAGTTTTAATTAGCACTTATGGGGAGCTTCATACTAACCAAGTTACGAAGAATTTGAAGAGTAAGAACTCCCTCAAATATTGGTTCTAGTTATCACTTTTAGGGAGCTTCATACTCACCGAGTTACGAAGGATTTAAAGCCTAAGAACTACCTCAAATTGTGGATCTAATTTATACCTATAAGGAGCTTCATACTCATCGAGTTAAGAAGTCTTTGAAGTCAAGGAACTCCCTCAAATCTTGGTTCTAATTAGCACTTAGTGGGAGCTTCATACTCACTGAGTTACGAAGGATTTGAAGCCTAAGAACTCCCTCAAATAATGGCTCTAATTTCTACTTATAAGGAGCTTCATAGTCATCGAGTTACAAAGGATTTGAAGCCTAGGAAGTCGTTGAAATCTTGGCTTTAATTATCTCTTATAATGAGCATCATACTCACCGAGTGATGAACGATTTGAAGCGTAGGAACTCACTCAAATCGAGGCTCTATTTTGTAATTATAAGGAGCTTCACACTCATTAAGTTATGAAGGATTCGAAGCCTAAGAACTCCATCCAATGTGGCATTAATAAGTACTTATAAAGAACTTCATACTCACCGAGTTACGAAAAATTTGAAGCCTAGGAACTCCCTCAAAATATTGGCTCTAATTAACACTTGTAAGGAGATACATACTTCCCGAGTTACAAAGGATTTGAGGCCTAGGAACTCCCTCAAATCGTGACTCTAATTAACACTTATAAGGATCTTCATACTCACCGCGTTATGAAGGATTTGAAGCTTAGGAACTCTCTCAAGTCTTGGTTTTAGTTAGCACTTATAAGGAGCTTCATACTCACCGAGTTATGAGAGATCTAAAACCTTCGAACTCCCTCAAATCGTGACTCTAATTAGCATTTATAAGGAGCTTTATACTCAACAAGTTATGAAGGCTTTCGAGCCTAGGAACTCTTTGATATTTTGGCCCTAATTATAACTTTTAAGGGGTTTTGTACTCATCGAATCAAGAATGATTTGAAATCTAGGAACTCCTTCAAATCGTGGCAGTAATTAGCATTTGTAAGGAGCTTCATACTCACTGAGTTACGAAGTATTTGAAGCCTAGGAACTTCCACAAATCGTGGCTCTAATTCGCACTTATTAGGAGCTTCACATTGACCGAGGTGTGAAAGATTTGAAGCCTGGGAACTCTTTCAAAACTTGGCTCTAATCAGCACTTACAAGGAGCTTCATACTCGTAGAGTTACGAAGTATTTAATTCCTAGGAACTCTCTGAAATTGTGGCTCTAATTATCAGGTGTAGGGAGTTTCATACTCACCGAGTTACGAAGGATTTAAAGCCTAGGAACTCTCTCAAATCTTAGTTTTAATTAGCACTTATAAGGAGCTTCATACTAACCGAGTTACGAAGGATTTGAAGAGTAGGAACTCCTTCAAATCTTGGTTCTAGTTATCACTTTTAGGAAGCTTCATACTCACCGAGTAACGAATGATTTAAAACCTAAGAACTATCTCAAATCGTGGATCTAATTTAAACCTATAAGGAGCTTCATACTCATCGAGTTACGAAGTCTTTGAAGTCAAGAAACTCCCTCAAATCTTGATTCTAATTAGCACTTAGAGGGAGCTTCATACTCACCGAGTTACATAGGATTTCAAGCCTAAGAACTCCCTCAAATCATGGCTCTAATTAATACTTATAAGGAGGTTCATAGTCATCAAGTTACAAAGGATTTGAAGCCTAGCAACTCTCTGAAATCTTGGCTTTAATTAGCTCTTATAAGGAGCATCATACTCACCAAGTGATGAACGATTTGAAGCGTAGGAACTCCCTCAAATCGAGGCTCTAATTAGAAATTATAAGGACCTTCACACTCATTAAGTTATGAAGGTTTTGAAGCATAAGAACTCCTTCCAATCGTGGCACTAATAAGTACTTATAAAAACTTCATACTCACCGAGTTACGAAGGATTTGAAGTCTGGGAACTCCCTCAAATCCTGGCTCTAATTAACACTTGTAAGGAAATTCATTCTCACCAAGTTACAAAGGATTTGAGGCCTATGAACTCCCTCAAATCGTGGTTCTAATTAACACTAATAAGGATCTTCATACTCACCGCGTTATGAAGGATTTGAAGCTTAGGAACTCGCTCAAATCTTGGCTTTAGTTAGCACTTATAAGGAGCTTCATAGTCACCAAGTTACGAGGGATCTGAAGCCTTGGAACTCCCTCAATTCGTGGCTCTAATTAGCACTTATAAGGAGCTTTATACTCAACACGTTATAAAGGATTTAGAGCCTAGGAACTCCTTGAAATTTTGGCCCTAATTAGAACTTTTAAGGAGCTTTGTATTCACCGTGTCAAGAAGGATTTGAAGTTTGGGAACTCCTTCAAATCATGGCTCTAATTAGCATTTATAAGGAGCTTCAAACTTACTAAGTTACGAAGGATTTGAAGCCCTAGGAACTTCCTCAAATTGTGGCTCTAATTCACACTTATTAAGAGATTCATATTAACCGAGTTGTGAAAGAGTTGAAGCCTAGGAACTCTTTCATAACTTGGCTCTAATAAGCACTTACAAGGAGCTTCATACTCGTAGAGTTAGGAAGTATTTAAATACTAGGAACTCTCTAAAATCGTGGCTCTAATTTGCAGTTATAGGGAGTTTCATACTCACTGAGTTACGAAGGATTTGAAGCCTAGGAACTCCCTTAAATCTTAGTTTTAATTAGCACTTATAGGGAGATTCATACTCATCGAGTTACAAAGGATTTGAATTGTAGGAACTCCCTCAAATCTTGGTTCTAATTAGCACTTATAAAAAACTTCATACTCACCAAGTTACGAAGAATTTGAAGCCTAGGAACTCACTCAAATCTTGGCTCTAATTAACACTTGTAAGGAGATACATACTCACTGAGTTACAAAGGATTTGAGGCCTAGGAACTCCCTCAAATCGTGGCTCTAATTAGCACTTATAAGGAGCTTCATACTCAACAAGTTAAGAAGGATTTGGAGCCTAGCAACTCCTTGGAATTTTGGCCCCAATTAGAACTTTTAGGGAAATTTGTATTCACCGAATCAAGAAGGATTTGAAGTCTAGGAACTCCTTCAAATCGTGGTTCTAATTAACATTTATAAGGAGCTTCATAATCACTGAGTTACGAAGAATTTGAATCCTAGGAACTTCCTCAAATTGTGGCTCTAATTCACACTTATTAGGAGCTTCATATTGACCGAGTTGTGAAAGATTTGAAGCTTGGGAGCTCTTTCAAAACTTAGCTTTAATCAGCACTTACAAGGAGCTTCATACTCGCCGAGTTACGAAATATTTAAATCCTAGGAACTCCCAGAAATCGTGGCTCTAATTAGCAGTTGTATGGAGTTTCATACTCACCAAGTTACGAAGGATTTGAAGCCTAGGAACTCTCTCAAATCTTTGTTTTAATTCGCACTTATAGGGAGCTTAATACTCACTAGGTTACGAAGGATTTGAAGAGTAGGAACTCCCTCAAATCTTGGTTCTATTTAGCATTTTTACGGATCTTCATACTCATCGAGTTACGAATGATTTAAAGCCTAAGAACTAGCTCAAATCGTGGCTTTAATTTATATCTATAAGGAGCTTCATACTCACCGAGTTACGAAGAATTTAAAGCCTAAGAATTACCTCAAATCATAGCTTTAATTTATACCTATAAGGAGCTTCATACTCACCACGTTACGAAGTCTTTGAAGTCAAGGAAATCCCTCAAATCTTGGTTCTAATTAGCACATAGCGGGAGCTTCGTACGCACCGAGTTACGAATGATTTGAAGCCTAATAAATTACTCAAATCGTGGCTCTAATTAATACTTATAAGGAACTTCATACTCATTGAGTTACAAAGGAACTCGCTAAAATCTTGGCTTTAATTTACCCTTATAAGGAGCATCGTACTCACTGAGTGATGAACGATTTGAAGAGTATGAATTCCCTCAAATCGAGGCTCTAATTAGCAATTATAAAAAGCTTCACACTCATTAAGTTATGAAGGATTCGAAGCCTAAGAACTCCTTCCAATCGTGGCACTAATAAGCACTTATAAAGAACTTCATACTCACCGAGTTACGAAGGATTTGAAGCCTAGGAACTCCCTCAAAATCTTTGCTCTAATTAACACTTGTAAGGAAATATGTACTCATCGAGTTACAAAAGATTTGAGGCCTAGGAACTCCCTCAAATCGTGACTCTAATTAACACTTATAAGGATCTTCATACTCACCGCATTATGAAGGATTTGAAGCTTAGGAACTCGCTCAAATCTTGGTTTTAGTTAGCACTTATAAGGAGCCTCATACTCACCGAGTTACGAAGGATTTGAAGCCTTTGAACTCCCTTAAATCGTGGCTCTAATTAGCACTTATAAGGAGATTTATACTCAACAAGTTATGAAGGTTTTGGAGCCTAGGAACTCCTTGAGATTTTGGCCCTAATTAGAACTTTTAAGGAGCTTCGTATTCACCGAATCAAGAATGATGTGAAGTCTAGGAACTACTTCAAATCGTGGCTATAATTAGCATTTATAAGGAGCTTCATACTCACTAAGTTACGAATGATTTGAAGCCTAGGAACTTACTCAAATCGTGGCTCTAATTCACACTTATTAGGAGCTTCACATTGACCGAGTTGTGAAAGATTTGAAGCCTGGGAACTCTTTCAAAACTTGGCTCTAATCAGCACTTACAAGGAGCTTCATACTCGCCGAGTTACGAAGTATTTAATTCCTAGGAACTCCCTGAAATTGTGGCTCTAATTAGCAGTTGTAATGAGTTTCATACTCACCGAGTTACAAAAGATTTGAAGCTTAGGAACTCCCTCAAATCTTAGTTTTAATTAACACTTATAGGGAGCTTCATACTCACTGAGTTACGAAGGATCTGAAGAGTAGGAAATCCCTCAAATCTTGGTTCTAGTTAGTACTTTTAGGGAGCTTCATACTTACCGAGTTACGAAGGATTTAAAGCCTAAAAACTACCTCAAATTGTGGATCTAATTAATACATATAAGGAGCTTTATACTCACCGAGTTACAAAGTCTTTGAAGTCAAGGAACTTTCTCAAGTCTTGGTTCTAATTAGCACTTAGAGTGAGCTTCATGCTCAACGAGTTACGAAAGATTTGAAGCCTAAGAACTCCCTCAAATCGTGGTTCTAATTAATACTTATAAGGAGCTTCATACTCATCAAGTTACAAAGGATTTGAAGCCTAGGAACTCGCTGAAATCTTGACTTTAATTAGCTCTTACAAGGAGCATCATACTCACCGAGTGATGAACGATTTGAAGCATAGGAACTCCCCCAAATCGAGGCTCTAATTAGCAATTATAAGGAGCATCACACTCATTAAGTTATGAAGGATTTGAAGCCTAAGAACTCCTTCCAATCGTGGCACTAATAAGCACTTATAAAGAACTTCATACTCACTGAGTTACGAAGGATTTAAAGTCTAAGAACTCCCTCAAATCGGGGCTCTAATTAATGCTTATAAAGAGCTTCATACTCATCGAGTTACAAAGGATTTTAGAACTCACTGAAATCTTAGCTTTAATTAGCACTTATAAGGAGCATCATACTCACCGAGTGATGATCAATTTTAAGCATAGGAACTCCCTCAAATTGAGGCTCTAATTAGCAATTATAAGGAGCTTCACACTCATTAAGTTATGAAGGATTCGAAGCCTAAGAACTCCTTCCAATCGTGGCACTAATAAGCACTTATAAAAAACTTCATATTCACTAATTTATGAATGATTTGAAACCTAGGAACTCCCCCAAAATCTTGGCTCTAATTAACACTTGTAAAGAGATACATACTCACCGAGTTACAAAGGATTTGAGCCCTAGGAACTCCCTCAAATTGTAGCTCTAATTAACCCTTATAAGGATCTTCATACACACCGCGTTATGAAGGATTTGAAGTTTAGGAACTCCCTAAAATCTTGGTTTTAGTTAGCACTTATAAGGAGCTTCATACTCACCTAGTTACGAGGGATCCGAAGCCTTTGAACTCCCTCAAATTGTAGCTTTCATTAGTACTTCTAAGGAGCGTTATACTCAACAAGTTATAAAGGTTTTGGAGCCCAGGAACTCCTTGAAATTTTGGCCCTAATTAGAGCTTTTAAGGAGCTTTGTATTCACCGAATAAAGAAGGATTTGAAGTCTAGGAACTCCTTCAAATTGTGGCTTAAATTAGCATTTATAAGAATCTTCATACTCACTGAGTTATGAACGATTTGAATCCTAGGAATTTCCTCAAATTGTGGCTCTAAGTCGCACTTATTAGGAGCTTCATATTGACCAAGTTATGAAAGATTTGAAGCCTGGAAACTCTTTCAAAACTTGGCTCTAATCAGCACTTACAAGGAGCTTCATACTCGCCGAGTTATAAAGTATTTAAATCCTAGGAACTCCCTGAAATTGTGGCTCCAATTAGCAGTTTTAGGGAGTTTTATACTCACCGAGTTATGAAGGATTTGAAGCCTAGGAACTCCTTCAAATCTTAGTTTTAATTAGCACTTATAGGGAGGTTCATACTCACCGAGTTACGAAAGATTTGAAGAGTAAGAACTCCCTTTAAATATTGGTTCTAGTTAGCACTTTTAGGAACCTTCATACTCACCGAGTTACGAAGGATTTAAAGCCTAAGAACTCCTCAAATCGTGGCTCTAATTTATACCTATAAGGTGCTTAATACTCACAGAGTTACGAAGTCTTTGAAGTCAAGGAACTCCCTCAAATCTTGGTTCTAATTAGCACTTAGAGAGAGCTTCATACTCACCGACTTACGTAGGATTGAAAGTCTAAGAACTCCCTCAAATCGTGGCTCTAATTAATACTTATAAGGAGCGTTATACTCAACAAGTTATGAAGGTTTTGGAGCCTAGGAACTCCTTGAAATTTTGGCCCTAATTAGGACTTTTAAGGAGCTTTGTATTCACCGAATCAAGAAGAATTTGAAGTCTAGGAACTCCTTCAAATCATGGCTCTAATTAGCATTTATAAGGAGCTTCATACTCACTGAGTTACAAAGGATTTGAATCCTAGGAACTTCCTCAAATTGTGGCTCTAAGTCGCACTTATTAGGAGCTTCATATTGACCGAGTTGTGAAAGATTTGAAGCCTGGGAACTCTTTCAAAACTTGGCTCTAATCAGCACTTACAAGGAGCTTCCTACTCGCCGAGTTATAAAGTATTTAAATCCTAGGAACTCCCTGAAATCGTGGCTCCAATTAGCAGTTGTAGGGAGTTTTATACTCACCAAGTTAGGAAGGATTTGAAGCCTAGGAACTCCCTCAAATCTTAGTTTTAATTAGCACTTATAGGCAGGTTCATACTCACCGAGTTACGAAATATTTGAAGAGTAAGAACTCCCTCAAATCTTGGTTCTAGTTAACACTTTTAGGGAGCTTCATACTCACCGAGTTAGGAAGGATTTAAATCCTAAGAACTCCTCAAATAGTGGCTCTAATTAATACTTATAAGGAGCTTCATACTCATCGAGTTACAAAGAATTTGAAGCCTAGGAACTCGCTGAAATCTTGGCTTTAATTAACATTTATAAGAAGTATCGTACTCATCGAGTGATGAACGATTTGAAGCGTAGGAACTCCCTCAAATTGAGGCTTCAATTAGCAATTATAAGGACCTTCACGCTCATTAAGTTATGAAGGATTCGAAGCCTAAGAACTCCTTCCAATCGTGGCACTAATAAGCACTTATAAAGAACTTCATACTCACCGAGTTACGAAGGATTTGAAGTGTAGGAACTCCCTCAAATCCTGGCTCTAATTAACACTTGTAAGGAAATTCATTCTCATCGACTTACAAAGGATTTGAGGCCTAGGAACTCCCTCAAATTGTGGTTTTAATAAACACTTATAAGGATCTTCATACTCACCGCGTTGTGAAGGATTTGAAGCATAGGAACTCCCTCAAATCTTGGTTTTAGTTAGCACTTATAAGGAGCTTCATACTCACCGAGTTACTAGGGATCTGAAGCCCTGGAACTCCCTCAAATCGTGGCTCTAATTAGAAATTATAAGGAGCTTCATACTCAACAAGTTACGAAGGATTTGGAGCCTAGGAACTCCTTGAAATTTTGGCCCTACTTAGAACTTTTAAGGAGCTTTGTATTCACCGTTTCAAGAAGGATTTGAAGTCTAGGAACTCTTTCAAATCGTGGCTCTAATTATCATTTATAAGGAGCTTCATACTCACTGTTTACGAAGGATTTGAAGCCTAGGAACTTCCTCAAATTGTGGCTCTAATTCGCACTTATTAGGAGCTTCATATTGGCCGAGTTGTGAAAGATTTGATGTCTAGGAACTCTTTTAAAACTTGGCTCTAATCAGCACTTACGAGTTACGAAGTATTTAAATCCTAGGAACTCCCTGAAATTGTGGCCTCAATTAGCAGTTGTAGGGAGTTTTATACTCACCAAGTTACAAAGGATTTGAAGCGTAGGAACTCCCTCAAATCTTAGTTTTAATTAGCACTTATAGGGAGCTTCATACTCACCAAGTTACAAAGGATTTGACTAGTATGAACTCCCTCAAATCTTGGTTCTAATTAGCACTTATAAAAAACTTCATACTCACCAAGTTACGAATAATTTGAAGCCTAGGAACTCCCTTAAATCTTGGCTCTAATTAACACTTGAAAGGAGATACATACTCACTGAGTTACAAAGGAATTGAGGCCTAGGAAATCCCTCAAATCATAGCTCTAATTAATAGTTATAAGGAGCTTCATCCTCACCGCATTATGAAGGATTTGAAGCTTAGGAACTCGGTCAAATCTTGGCTTTAGTTATCACTTATAAGGAGCTTCATACTCACCAAGTTACCAGGGATCTGAATCCTTAGAACTCCTTCAAATCGTGGCTCTAATTAGCACTTATAAGGAGCTTCATACTCAATACGTTACAAAGGAGCTTTGGAACTCCTTGAAATTTTGGCCCTAATTAGAACTTTTAATGAGCTTTGTACTCACCGAATCAAGAAGATTTGAAGTCTATGAACTCCTTCAAATTATGCCTCTAATTAGCATTTATAAGGAGCTTCATACTCACTGAGTTACGAAGGATTTGAAGCCTAGGAACTTCCTCAAATCATGGCTCTAATCCACACTTATTAGGAGCTTCATATTGACCGAGTTGTGAAAGATTTGAAGTCTGGGAACTCTTTCAAAACTTGGCTTTAATCAGCACTTACAAGGAGCTTCATACTCGCCAAGTTATGAAGTATTTAAATCCTAGGAACTTCCTGAAATTGTGGCTCTAATTAGTAGTTGTATGAAGTTTCATACTCACCGAGTTACGAAAGATTTGAAGCCTAGGAACACCCCCAAATCTTAGTTTTAATTAGCACTTATAGGGAACTTCATACTCACCGAGTTACGAAGGATTTGAAGAGTAAAAAATTCTCCCTCAAATCTTGGTTCTAGTTAGCATTTTTATGGAGCTTCATACTCACCGAGTTACGAAGGATTTAAAGCCTAAGAACTACCTCAAATTGTTGCTTTGATTTATACCTATAAGGCTCTTCATACTCACCGAGTTACGAAGGATTTAAAGCCTAAGACTACCTCAAATCATGGCTTTAATTTATACCTATAAGGAGCTTCATACTCACCGTGTTATGAAGTCTTTGAAGTCAAGGAACTCCCTCAAATCTTGGTTCTAATTAGCACATAGAGGGAGCTTTGTACTCACTGAGTTACGAAGGATTTGAAGCCTAAGAACTCCTTCAAATCGTAGCTCTAATTAATACTTATAAGGAGCTTCATACTCATCGAGTTATAAAGGATTTGAAGCCTTGGAACTCGTTGAAATCTTGGCTTTAATTAGCACTTATAAGGATCATCGTACTCACTGAGTGATGAACGATTTGAAGCGTAGGAAATCCCTCAAATTGAGGCTCTAATTAGCAAT
The DNA here is from genome assembly GCA_032359685.1 of Pittosporum tobira. Lineage (NCBI taxonomy): Eukaryota > Viridiplantae > Streptophyta > Magnoliopsida > Apiales > Pittosporaceae > Pittosporum > Pittosporum tobira. Next base: position 13,304 of record JAUMHB010061642.1, read on the forward strand.
TATAATGAGCTTCACACTCATTAAGTTATGAAGGATTCGAAGCCTAAGAACTCCTTCCAATCGTGGCACTAATAAGCACTTATAAAGAACTTCATACTCACCGAGTTACGAAGGATTTGAAGCCTAGGAACTCCCTCAAAATCTTGGCTCTAATAAACACTTGTAAGGAGATACATACTCACCGAGTTACAAAGGATTTGAGGCCTAGGAACTCCCTCAAATCGTGACTCTAATTAACACTTATAAGGATCTTTATACTCACCGCGTTATGAAGGATTTGAAGTCTAGGAACTCCTTCAAATCGTGGCTATAATTAGCATTTATAAAGAGTTTCATACTCACTGAGTTACGAATGATTTGAAGCCTAGGAACTTCCTCAAATCATGGCTCTAATTCGCACTTATTAGGAGCTTCATATTGATCGAGTTGTGAAAGATTTGAAGCCTGGGAACTCCTTCCAAACTTGGCTCTAATCGGCACTTACAAGGAGCTTCATACTTGCCAAGTTATAAAGTATTTAAATCTTAGGAACTCCCTAAAATTGTGGCTCTAATTAGCCGTTATAGGAAGTTTCATACTCACCGAGTTACGTATAATTTGAAGCCTAGGAACTCCCTCAAATCTTAGTTTTAATTAGCACTTATAGGGAGCTTCATACTCACCGAGTTACAAAGGATTTAAAGAGTAGGAAATCCCTCAAATCTTGGTTCTCATTAGCACTTTTAGGGAGCTTCATACTCACTGAGTTACGAAGGATTTAAAGCCTAAGAACTACCTCAAATCATGGCTCTAATTTTTACCTATAAGGAGCTTTATACTCACTGATTTACAAAGTCTTTGAAGTCAAGGAACCCCCTCAAATCTTGGTTCTAATTAGTGATATGTGAAAACTGCAAGTGTACACTAATCAGATTGCAGTAAAAATATCATTCCCACGAGGATTGAATTCAATTATATACCAATATTGACTATTCTTTGACTTATCTAATTTTAATTGATAAAGTTTTGGTTTTTGAATAAAGAAATTAACTACTAAATTAAATACTGAATAAATAAAATTAGGGTTTTGACAATTATGAGAAAGCGTGCTAAGAATTCGACTTCACCTACCCATTCATAATTAAATCAATCAGTTTATCATGCAAGTTATGAACTTTATTCTGTTGTGATAGTGGAATCTTCCTAAATTAGTTACTACTCCATCTCTGGTCATAGTCTCTCTACTTCAATTATTAACCCCACAGTCTCCATGTGAAATT
>JAUMHB010061653.1:0-14562 GCA_032359685.1 Pittosporum tobira
CTCCGTACGGGAATAAACTTTAACGTTGACATTCTTTTTGTCGGAAACAAATAATTTTATTTAACACTTCATAATATTAAAATATTGGGTTCTTACACTATTTTCGCTATTGCATTAGGAACATTGAAAGCTTTGTCCTTTAGAATATAATGTTCCTCGATTACATATGTTGCAAGCAATATAGTGCATTTTCTGTGAAAGCTATGAATGATGATGGCTTCATATATGTTCTTTAGTTGATGAGTGTTTGAATTTCTTGCATGTTATCTTTTTTTTTTGGAATATTTTATTTCTATTTTAAACAGTTGTGATGCCCAGGTCTCCGTACAACCATCATCTGTCTAGACCGGTTGTCAAATTACATCCTCACTCCAATAATACAATACATCTCCACTATTTACTGAATGCAGCGAAAAATTACATACAAAATACAATAATAATTATTACAATCATTACATCTGACGACTTGCTCCAAAACTCCCTCCACCTTGGGCTAGACAAATCTCCAGTTCCGTCTCGACATCTCACTCGTTCTATTAACTAACTGCAAAACATTTAAACCATAATAAGAATGAACGACTAATGCTCAGCAAATACATCTTTCTAACCATTAAAACACATAACTTTTAAACAAAACAGTTTTAAAACATTTTCAATGCATTTCATACTAAAAATCATTTCTTAAAAACATGCAATGCACTTGATCCCTAAGTTCCTCGTTTTTACGTTTCATTTCTCATTTACCCAGTCTTGTTCAATCAACTGAACCCACAGAAGTACATAGTCCAATCTTATTTTGTCGACTGAACCTCCCAAGATTATATTTAAGTTTTCTTTCCTAATCATGCACATTTCAAAATGTTCAAATACCCTTTTTCAAAAATATGTGCAGTATCTATACACAAGGAATCCGTTTATGCATTCACGTCGATCAATGCTACTTACAATTCACACATTCACGACAATTAAAGCACATATGGGAAAACAATAAAGCGGTATTTAAAAAGATTAGTGGTGCAGACTTAGTCGATAGTGCAGCCAAACGTGCATAGAACTGATAGCAAAAGGTCTGGACAACAGTTGCTGGTGATTAGAGACAGTTGGCATGTCGATTATTTGTCTAAAAACTAAATCTAAGAATAGTTGGACAGTTTTTCCTGTAAAATATGTTAGTTGTGTTTGATTGGTTTCGGCTACATTTCATGTAATAAACTGCCTTCCCTGTAATAAAAGTTATGTGCACATCTATTATACATCCATTGTACATAAAATAATACTAAGTGTATTGTTTGAAGGTTTAATGTTCAAAAATGTTTATTTTTCTTGTAATTATATTACCTATTGTACTATATTTTATTAAATTGGTGTACAATGGGTGTATAATGGATATTGTTGATGCATGTTTGATCATCTCAACCTTGGCCCACTCGGTGCTTTGCTGGAGTACACTTGGAGAGTCTTTGGTCAACTTGAGAAACGAAAAACACTAGGAGTTTTGACCCCATTCCCCTCTCCAAAATTTAAGTTAGTTGGTCAATTTTGTTACATCAATGGTAATTCTAGAGCGAGCAAATGTATATATTGTCAGAGGTTCTGAGCTGGATCATTCTTACCGTGGTAGTAAGGAGGCATTTATAGGAATTATGTTCTGGCTTGGGGACTGAGGGTACAGTAGTTTCGGGTCCCACCTGAGAGAACATGCCTTGTTGGGCTTATTTGGCCAAATAGATATCTGTTGGGTCGACTGGATGCTTGTTGGGCCCAATGTTTGTATATTAGACCTCAAGGCTCCCGCGCGTTTGGGTCTATGTATGGAAGAGCGACCGAGAATACGAAGGACATTGGTTGGTAACATGCAGACAATCGCCCGAATGTTTATGATGCGTATACACAATCAAGGCGGTTGGATGAGCAATAGGGACGCCCTCAAGGTTAAAGCGGAGAGAACCTAGTTGAGTCCTTTGGAGATACTGTAAAAGAGTGGATAACATCATTGTTGTCAAGTGACCCATACTCCCCCAAAGTCCACCATCTGTATGATTGAAGAAAAGAATCAAATCCATAAGCTTACCTTATTTTTCTAGTTTTTCATTGGTATATGAGACTTTTATTTGTCCTTACTTATTCGGCTCGAATCGCGTTGGATTTACAAGTTGTGTGGTAGGAGCTCTCCCAACATAATCTACTCGATCAAAGACTCGAATTTGAGACCTCAAATGAAGAATCATATTTTTTATCCATATGACCCAAACTATGTTGGTATCCAAAAGCTTACTTCAACTTAATACTTGTCACCTAATATGACAGGAACGCTGGTGATTGTAAGAGTTTTAATTCAAATAACACTGTTTTTTTAAAAAAATAATATTTTTCTTTTACGGGAAAAGATGAAGTTTTAATAACAATTGAGACACCTAGTTTTAATTATTCTTATACTATAATTTTTTGAATATATATATATATATATATATATATATATATATAAACTTCTAATAAAATACAAATCATACAATAACCCTTAGCGACTATACATATCATATAAATTTTACATAATATGTCTTTAGTGTTGATGATATCAAATATTTAATTTTTAGTATTCGTCACCAAATAATCATTCATCATTTCATCCAAATATCCTCTAAAAACACGCAAGTACATTTTGAGATGCAATGAGGGAGAATGGCACCATGACAAGAGAAAAATGGCATGGCATAGGAGGGAGAATACTCGCGATTATAGAAGGAAGAAAGACTAAAAAGGCTTAGGATTATCTTTTTCTTGAGTGGAATATATTTTCCTTTTTTTCAATTTTTAAAAAAATAAAGATAAGAATTAGTGTTTATATTTTACTCTTTAGTAATTTTTTTTAGTTTTCTTAAATATGAAAACTTTTAGTAATTATAGTAAATATCTAAAAAGTAAATATAGAAAGAGTATTTATTTTTTATTCAGAATAATTTATTTATTTTTTCATTTAAATCACTATACTTCCAAGTTCTAACATACTACATCTGTCATGAGAAAAATGTCTCAAATTTTTTGATAGTGTTTGACATAGATTTTAAGACGTTTTAAAAATATATTTAAGCATTTTACATTTAATATATCTTTAGTATAATAGAAAATATAACATACAAATATGCAAATATTATTAAAATATTAAATAAAAAAGAGAATATGTGGTATATCATAGCCAAACTTTGTTATAAATTATTCTAACAACGATTTTGTTAAACTTTTTTTTTTTTTCATAATCTAATCGTATATATGATAAGAAAGTAAAAAATATTTTTATAATGCCTTAAAATCTGTACTAAAAACCATAGTTATTAGAACTTGATCAGCTATTGAACCAGTCAATGCACTGCTTCAGTCGTTCATTTGGTTCAACTGTTGGTTTAACCTGTTACGTCGGATTTTTATTATTAATAATAAAAATATATTTTATATATCAAAAATTAATAATGTATTTTACATAATTACAAATTTAACTTATAAATTTAATTATCCAATGTCTTATATGTGACGAAAATAGATTTTATTCCATTAATTAGTAATCAAGTATGGAACAATAATTAAAAAAAAACCTTTTTTTTTTAGAACTATAGTTGAATGATCTTAAAAAAAAAAAAAAAGATTAAAAATAACCTAAATTAATTCAGTAGTTTGTTTGTAGTAGTTGAAGGGATACATTACCGAGGACAGCCGAAGACCACATTCATACAAGTTAGATATTCTATATTTTGCACACAAAAAGTCAAAAGCATTAGATTTTATGGGCTCACCTTACCCTTTTTCACCATCTCTGTTCAGTGTGAAGAAATCTCACAAACCAAATAAGATTTCGTTATTTGCTTAGAAGATTGATTCAAGTTCAAATAAGGAAATCTGCAATAACATATCTCCGTTTTTAAAATCTAGATAGGTATTAGATTTTGAAATCTAGATGAATATATTTGAAAATTCTAAAACTTCTTTATGGATCCAAAACGGGACGATTTTTTGCATAATTCGGGTCACCGGTTTTGATGGAAAGCTAGTCGGTTCAAACGGCTAGATCCGGTTCAATTACTAATCTAGTAAATTCATCGTCTTGAATCAGTTGATAATCCGGCACCTGATTAGACCAATTAAATTGGCCGATCCAGTTCAATTACATATCAAAAAACATACATATATAAAATACTTATTGATAACAATTACTCCTTTAATTTAATACATTTTCAAACTTACAAAAATAAAATATTTCACTAACATTTTGAGCATCAAATAAACACGTACCAAAAATTTACGAAAAAGGTCAAAATTTGGGGGCATGTTTCCTAATTTAAAGTGGCCCTTGGCCTTGGGCGTACATTGCTGCATTTTTTTTTTTTTGCCTATCAAAGTTAATAAATATAGTTATCTCTATCATAATTTATTTGATTAGTTTGTAATTTATTTTAAAAAATATTTATTTTAATAAGTTTAAAATAATTTATAAATTAAGTATAATAATAATTTAAATATATTTAAAAATATTGGTTAATGTGTCAAATTTCTTATAATTTATAATTTATTTAAATTAAAAAATTTAAATTATTTTAAATAAATTGTAAAAGAACAATATGGCCAAAGATTGAAGGAGTATAGAGAAATTATGCCAAATCTAATACTAAAATACTAGAGTACCAGAAATAGAAAAGACAAGGTAAACTTTTCTATTTCTATTCAATTTAAAAATAAACTCAAATATGGAAAGTCACACGCTATGTCCCATCGTCTCTCTTTCTGCATTTCTTACACTTGACCAATCCGGAAGTAAATTCACCTCCTCAAGCTACTCGCTTCCTCTTCGTCTCTCTTATCAATTCCAATAAAGAAGAAAATTAAAGAAAATTTAGTACAACGAAAGCAAAAAGAGAGAGGAAAAGAGGGTGCTTATCGCCCTCTGTTCTTCTTATGCATCATTTCAGATCTTAGATTGTTCAATCTCATCTGGGTCTTCTTCATTTGCTAAATTTATCGTCTGGGTATTACTCTGTTTGCCAACTTTTGAAGTAAAAGTTCAATCTTTTGTTGATTCTCTTGGATATTTGTTTTTGTCAGTTGATAGATTATTGATCATCCATTCAAAGATCCAAGTTCACCGATTGAATCCATGAATACTCATGCAATAAGATCTAATTATAAGAATCGATGAATAAATATTTTTTTTTTACAAGGGAAAAAAAAAAGATGAATAAATATTTTTGTATAATAGATAAGGTAATTTAACCTTAATCTACATTATGAGATTTTTTATGTGAGGCTTTTTGTTGTTGAGTTGAATTATGTATGAATACGTTTTCATCTGATCAAATGTTTTTATGTTGATCTAGCAGATAACAAAATTTGTTGAGATTTTTTGTGTTAATTTTTCTTAAAACATTAAAGTAGTGCAAGAGCGAGTGATAGAATGATTGAAAGTGATTGTGCAGAATGGAAATGGAACCTGGAAAACTATTTATTGGAGGAGTTTCGTGGGACACCAACGAAGACCGTCTAAAAGATTATTTTAGTACTTTCGGCGAAGTAGTTGAAGCTGTGATAATGAAAGATCGAACAACAGGCCGTGCCCGTGGTTTTGGTTTTGTTGTGTTTACTGACCCTTTAGTTGCTGAAAGTGTTGTCAAGGAGAAGCACATTATAGATGGCAGAACTGTAAGCTGCATGGCTCATAATTCATATACATTTTCTGCTTTTATATCATTAGTGAAAATGATTTGCCTTAATGATCTATGGGACATGAATATTTGATTCAAAAGTTATTATATGCTAGAGTTGTGATCAGATTGGGTCCGGGTGTTTTGGATAATTTATTAGTGTCAAAATCTTGTCTTGTTCATTTTTTTGTGGAAGGCTTATTTATTGGACATTATTATTATACAATTAAAATTATTGAGTTGGGAAAGATCAGCTTAATAAAGATGCTCAATATATATCTAGAAACAATCAATCGGCAATGTTTTTAACAGATTGTATATTAGGGTGATCCTTGAACTTCACTTTCAGGTAATTGAGTATCAGTGAAGTGAAGCGGATCGCTCTATAAGATTATAGTATTAATGGGATGTTGTTGAATGGTAAATTTTGCCATTTAAATCTGGAAAATCATTTGGCAGAGAAACTAAAGAACCAGAGAAAGGACCCACAATGGGCAATTCTGCAGGTGTACCATAAACGTTCACAACTAGTTGGCTATAGGAAATAAGTGATAGGTAACGTAAATGTTCACAACTAGTTGGCCATTCATGCTTAGGGAATCTCTATTCATTATACAAGATTCAACATAAACATAGTGTCTCGAAGGATGACTCTCTGATGAGCAGTCTTCTTCCCACTCCATGACTTACCTTAATCTTAAAACATTAGGGCATTCCTTGTATTCCTTTTAAATTCCCCTCATTTGCTTTTGATGTAAAATTTCAGTTTGAGATTTTGAATTTATTGAAGCCATGTGAGAGCTGAAGTTGGAAACACTGCTCTCCTTTTTGTATTATGACTTTGATTTGTTTGATTTCTTGTTTCTGGTATGTTGCTCAGGTGGAAGCGAAAAAGGCTGTTCCTAGGGATGATCAACAAATGCTGAACAGGAACAATGGCAGTAATCAGGGTTCACCAGGCATAGTTCGCACAAAAAAGATATTTGTAGGAGGCTTGGCATCCACAGTCACAGAGAGTGACTTCAAGAAGTACTTTGATCAATTTGGGACAATCAAGGATGTTGTCGTGATGTATGACCACAACACCCAAAGGCCTAGGGGTTTTGGATTCATCACGTTTGAGTCAGAGGAAGCAGTTGATAAAGTGCTCCTCCGAACTTTTCATGAACTCAATGGTAAAATGGTTGAGGTCAAGCGAGCTGTTCCCAAAGAATTATCCCCTGGCCCAATTAGGAGCCAATTAGGTGGGTATAACTATGGGCTTAGCAGAGTCAGTAGTTTACTCGGTGCTTACAATAATGGATGTAATAGTCCAAGCCCGGTTGGCGGGTATGGAGTACGACTGGATGGTAGATTTAGTCCAGTTACTGTGGGTCGGACTGGATATTCTCCAGCCAATGCATTAGGGTATGGAATACGGCCAAATTTTGAGACAGGTATGGGACTACCAAATTTTGAGATGGCCGGGCAAAACCTTATTTCTAATCATAGCTATAATAATGGTTTGAATCCTTTCCAAAATGGCAGTCCCAACAGTTATGGCAGTCCAAACAGGTATGGTAATCCAGTTGGTTATAACATAAATCGTGGCGGGAATGGTTCTGTCATGCATTCAACTAACCGGAACACATGGGAGGATGGGAGTCTTAGTTATGCTAAAAGTCCTACAAACTCTGGTGATTTTATGGGCTCGAGGAACGGGATGACCAGTGCATTTGGCAATATTGGAGCAATTTGGGGTTTGTCTCATATTTCAGATCAAGATGGAGTAAGTAGTACTGCTTTCAGCAACGGCAATGTTAACTATGGCAGTGCTGAAAGCAGTTTTCAGTTGGGTGGAGGAATTGGTTCTGCAAGGAACACTAGAAGCAGTGTAGGTCTGGCATTACCATATGCTGCGGCAAATAGTGGTTCTGATGGGGCTTTTGGGAACTTCTATGGGGGTGGTTCGTTGTATGTGGACCAGCCAACTTGGCGGTCGTCATCTCCAGAGCTCGAGGGTTCTGACTCTTTTGCATATGGACTCAGGAATGCAGTTTCAGATATTACACCTGGAAACCCTGTTGGTTATGTTGGTGGGTATAGTGTTAGAAATAGATCAAATAGAGGTACATTCCCTTTTCTTCTTCCTCGATGCTTTTCTTTATCCACTATTTTGAATTTTCTTTGTGTTATAATATATAAATTTCTATCGTTAACTAATCAGGACATTAAATTTTAATCCTAAACAGTTCAATTTACAAACTAAAACATAAAGAACGTAAACATTGTTAAATTTTTTATAGCTTTATCAACCGTGAAGTTTAATTGTGATAGGAAGAGAGTTATGTTTCAGTGTCTTTGATGAATTTTCAGATATGCATCCAAAAGTTATTGATCAACTTTTTGAAATGGTAAATCGGTTGGTAGTCCTGCAGAATATGGTTTGTGGCTTAACATATCCACTTTATGCTAAAATGTCAAAGGTTCAAATATTCAATTAGAATTGTGTCTACAGTCTCACTTTTTTTCTTCTCTTTTAGTCCCATTAGTCAGATTCACACTGGATAATGGTTGTCTCTGTACATTTTAGTGTATGTAAGTGTTCTATATGATAACAAGTCTACTAATCTAACTTGATAGTTTTCTGCAATCTCACTGGTCATTCACTTATGATTGACCAAGGTTTCCTAGGTTGACTGTTATTAGTACCCCAATAAATGCTTTCTATCTGTTGTGCTTTTTCTCAAGTTTCCATTTACTTGGATTTATTTGAAACATATGGATTATGTTAGTATATGATGATTATTGTTTTGATTCAGGAATTGCTGCATAGGAGGATTATCTTACGATGATCGTGAAAAGGTTATGTAGGCGAATGTATCAGGTGAATTCATTTAGTAAGAAGTGAGAAAATATAGTTTGAGATGGTTAATTAAATATTTTACTTGTTCGGAAGCATTTATTAAAGAAAGCGGGTATAACTATTTATGACTTCATGTGCTATTTAATAAGAATTTGAGACTTGTCATTATATTTCTGTAGCGATTATCTATTTATTGCTACTATTTCAGAATTGTGGTATGTTGATGCTTGGTGCATTAATTATGTAAACTTTGGGGGGATATTATTTCCTTAAGTAGCGGAGAATGTGAAATCAAATTTGTAAGTAGCATTTACAGAAATAAATATATATTTTTATTTTTTTTAAAAAAAAAAGGAAAAAGAAGGGAACAAATTGAGTTAGACTGTTAGTGATCTCATCTTTTAGAAACAAAAAAAATAAACAACGAAAGAGAATGAAGAAATACCATAAAGGTTGAGGTTAGGGTTAGCTGTAGAGAGAGAACAGAGGTAGAGTAAGAGCGGAATCTTTGAACTGAAGAAAGAAAGAAAGAAAGGAGAAGGAATTCCTGAAATTTAGCGAGAGCAAATAAATCTTCCTTGTAATCTTTAACCGCTGCAGACTTACTTCACTTAAGTTCTCTCTCTTATGTGCCTTTGTGTTGATATATACATGTGTTTGTAATGGATTTTATACTTGCTCAAATTACATTATGGCATGCTTTCAAATATAGATGGATCAACTTCTTACATCTATACCTGAAAATAATTAGTACTCACAATATTCTAACCAAATTATAGTTGGAGGTATTTTACTAAGTTAATTGTACTCTTCTTTTTCATTACATGATGTGTTAATTATTTTTATCATTTTCAATTTTTTTTAATTAAAATTCTCTATTTGATGGATTAGGTTTGGCAGAGTCCTTGTGTCGGATACAACCATTGGTTCAGCATACTTTCTTGGAGATAGAAGTATATTCCATTAGGACTAGTTGGAGATTTGGAGCCATTGTTGATAAAGAGCATTTACGTTTACAGACAGGGGAGTCTGTGTAAGGCTTTAGCTTAAACTTGAAACTTGAGAGTTTTTCGTTTATAGATATTCTTTTGTGGGATTTGATTGAGATGTGAAATTGGATTGCGGATTATTATTATATGCAAGACTACATATGCATGCATGCATGCTGCACATCATTACATAAAGGAAAAGAGGAGTACTTGTACTTTTTTTCCTTATCTCTAGTTTTTCGCCTTTGGCTTGTAGTGTTGAGCAAACTTGCTGATTACTGTGATTGGAAAGCCCAATTTTTTTTTTTGGTTGAAGATATTGATTCTTTTCTTTCTTTGGTAATTCTTGCTTGATCAATCTTCTTACATAAATTTTCTTGCTTGATCAATCTTCTTACATAAATTACCCTTGTTGAATGTTTATGCAGCTGCCCCCCACCCCCACACCACAAAAAAAAACAAAAACAAAAAAAATCTTGTACAAAAATGATTGGCGTGCAACTGTTACTAGACACAGATTGAAACACCCCCCTCGACTATATTTATGCACGCCGTTACTAGACACAGATTGAAACACCCCCCTCAACTTTATTTATAGTGGTTGGTGTCGTTTCCATTCCGCTCGATTTACTTTGTTATAGTTGAGAAATACGTTGATAGTCCTTTTTGATTAAATAGTGGAAATAGAGATATGTAGCTCAAAGATCTTCATCTACCTTAACGAATTTGTTGTCGATTGGAGAGTAGGTTTGAAAGTTGTGTTTTAATCCTTGATTTCTCATTCATTGCTTCTTTTTGTACCCACAAAACAAACGACACCACCCGGGGACTTGGGTGTTCTTCATTTACCGCATATTTGATGCTTAAGTAATGAAAAGTTTGAATTTTTGATAGTGAGTGTCATAATAGGCTAAACTCGACATGATAAAGTGCAAGTTAAAATAGGCGGCACGAGCGTATTCGTTTAGTTGCAAAATCGAGAACTTTAGTTGTTTTCTCGAGAGATCGTGCTCTCATTTAGAGCATGTAATATCTTCAAGAAGCTAGTAAGGGAAGAAATCGCTTGAATGAAGGTTACTTATCCCCATGATGGGCGATATTTACTTTTCCCCATCACCTTGGGGTATTTATATTTGGAAGTGAGGGGGTCTTTTGACCACCTTGTCTTTGGAAAGTTGAGAATATGCGTTAATGTCATAGTTGCTTTTTAGGTAGTCATAGTACAATTTTGTAAGAGATGACGTGATAATGTTCACATATTGCCCAAATAAATTGATGTAGTTTTTTGACACTAACAGTTCTCTAAATTATGTATGTAATTTATGTAAATTATGTGTAGACTTTAGATATAACTTGTTTGATAAACTATAGTAATCTCCTTACATGGGAATGCTAAATTTTCAATTTAGTTCTAATTATTATCTTTAATATTCCTGGTCATTCACACCATGACAGTGAAAAAACATCCCTCGAAAGAAATTTGTGGGATGGAAACCAATTTCAAAGAGGGTACTTCCTTCGCACACTTACGTGAAATTAAAGAATAAACACAATCAAGTAGTCAAAGATCAACTTTGGTCAATCTTGACCAAAGTGGGGCTCTGAAAACTATATCAATGTTATAATCATCTTTTACTAATTTAAACGTTCCGATTGCAATCATGGAATTCATATTCTCATATAAGGTTTCTAATAAATATTTATTATCACATTGGAGAATTTAAATGATCAATTCCAATTTCTTCACCTATTTGCAAGTTGAAGTAAATTGTTTTTTTTTTGTTAACCGAGGTGTCTGGGTTAATTTACGCGCACTTCAACTATTTTTCGAATGTGGTTAGCACAAAATCCTCACCACTATAACCCTCCAATTAAATCATAAATGCTCAAAAGAGAAATCAAATCCAGATATGTTACAGTCCCTGGTTCGCTCTTACCAATTGAGCTATCATAGGTTGAAATAAAATGTTTGTTCATAGTTTTTCAACCAAAAAAAAAAACATTGTAGGCGGGAAACTGTCGAAATTCCTTGTTGCCAAAAATCGCTGATGAATCTAAGATGAACAACACTTGGTTTTTAGAGGTTGCCCACCATCTTGGTTCTCATCGGCATTTAAAACAACTGTCTTTCCACTCCCCATCCACGGCTCCTCTTTTTTGAGATCTTGAGATCGAATAACTTTTCGGCTCAAGATATTGTAAATCTCCCTGACCACCGTCTGAAATGCAGCAGTCACATTGGATGAATCAAGAGCAGAAGTTTCCATGAAAAACAGACCTTCTGTCTCTGCCAAGCTTTTGCCTTCGTCCATGGAGACCTCTCTCCCGTCTTTGAGGTCGGATTTGTTGCCGACAAGTATCATAACAACATTCATGTCGGAATGAGCTGTTCACAGGTAAACAGGAAAACCAAGCCTCAACCATTATGTTTAATAGATATCCCCGTTTCACAATAGAGTCAAATTTGCTAGAAAAAGAAAATTATTCTATGAAAATGGTCAAATTTTTATTAATGATAATATAAAACGACAAATTATAATTTTACAATTTTATCATCATTCCACTGTTATTGACTAAACACTTCATACATATGGGGCTGAAATATATCTTAAAATTTATGGAGAAATATGCATAAGATTAGGCTATTGGAATCAGTATGTCTTTGACTATGAATTTTAATCAGAAAGAAGCATAAAAATAAAATGGACCAAGAAAATCTCAAGTTATCATATGATAGTGCTTACTGTGAAGTTCGTTAAGCCACCTGTCAATGCTGTCAAAAGTCCGTCGTCTGCTGATGTCATAAACCAAAAGAGCACCGACTGCGCCTCGGTAATATGCAGATGTCACAGCCCTGAACCGTTCTTGACCAGCTGTGTCCCAAATCTGTGCCTTGACTTCCTTCCCATTAATTTCAACTTTCCGAGTTCGGAACTCAACTCCTATTGTCGATTTCAAATTAGGGTAAAACTCATTTCTTGCAAATCTTGCAAGCAAATTTGATTTCCCTACAGCTGAATCACCCACAAGCACAATCTTGAAAAGGTAATCCTCAGTTTTGTCTTCCTCCGAGTAAAATGACATGTTAATATCAGACTGCATGAAAACCATATTCACCACCAATATATATACTAATTCCAAGAAAAGGTTATATTATCCTCAGTTTGAGAATGAATGAAATGGTAAGAAGAGGCTTGGAAGACAGGGCAGGCATATGAAGGGATACAGGCTGGCTGTGCATCAGCAGTTCATGTGATGGAGCAGGAAAGGAATCCGAGGAGTACTAATCATGGATGGTAACTTCCCCCCTTCCACACACATTCCAGTGGCAAATCTATCTGGTATATTTGTGTAAGATTCCAATCTGGTCATCCATAAAATAAGAAAGTGACAGCTTGTATTGTACGTACCTGCAGAGGGAAGAAAGCATCAGAATCAAAACTACTGTTGACGAAATGAACAATTCTTGCATTTTTTATTAATAACAGATGAAGGTAACAAACATTTTGACACAACAAACACAATCTGCAATTGCAGTTCCGTGCCGAGTATATCTTCTGTGTACCATTGTCTAGCGAAGTTAACTTTGATTAAGATTTTAGGGACATTTCAGCAAGAACACAATTCTTTCGACATGCCCCCTGCCTCAGAATTTATTTTATTTTGATTTATATTTATTTAGATAAAAACCCCTGGGCCAACGTTACCTAGATCGCAGTTCGATGTGGTACATCAAACGAAAACGGGAACCGAATATGTCACCATCTATGGTATGGGTACGGTAGGAGTGAAGCTTCTTGGCATTTATTTGGTATAAAATACGTGTATATGGAACGTGGAACGTTTATTAGGAACACGTGTGAAGTGTTAGAGATTTTCAAAATCCTCAATAATATAAAATCGATGAATATATATATTAATTAATATATTTATTGCACAATTTTATGATGAAAATATATAATGGTTCAAAGAAAAAATCCATGTCTTTAAGTTAAAAGGTACAATGAAAATGTGCAATTCATGGATAGAATGTGTCTCTTCATATATGTAGTGGACGTGTCTATTCACTTATGACTCTTCAAAAAAGTGTGGAAAGCCTATAAAAGGCTAGACCTTATTCTAAAAAATCAATCCAAGAAACTCATGTTTTACATATGATTGGATTCACTCTCTTAAATATTTCTAATTCTTGAAATATTTAATATTTTTATTTTCTTCTCTATCCTATTATGATTTTGATTAAATACTAAATCTTCACTTAATGAGAATTATGTTGGGGTGTAAGTCTTATTTTGGAAGACAATTTCGTTGATATAACCTTGTATAGTATAAAAAAGAACAAATATTGTCCTAAGAAAAGAGTGAGTATCACTCGATTCGAGCAGATATTATTTTATCAAAATTATTATGCTATTATTTTCAGCAAATGTTGCAACTGTAAGAACTCAATATTTTCAACATATTATGAAATTTATTTATCTTTAACAGTATGGTATTTTGGGGATAAAATAAATTGTAAAGTGTTAAATGCAAATATTGGTTCTGACAAAAAGAATGTCAACGTTAAAGTTATGAAATATTTGTTCTCGTACTGTGCGCCACAAAGTATTTGTGGACCCCACAACGGAATACGTGTGGACCCCACAACGGAATACGTGTGGACCCCACAACGGAAAACGTGTGGGTTTCACTAATATTCGTCGGACGACTTTTGAGATGTCCTAAAACTCAAATGGTCAATAATTATTGACCTGTCACTTTCTACTATATTATTACTCCGACAAAGATTGCAACATTAATATGAATAATTGTGTATAGATATATATATATACTTGATGTTGATTTATCCGATAAATAATTTTCTACAATCAGTGTCAGTAATTTTAAATATCTGTAACGGTATTGGAAATAATTATCAAGCATGCTAATATTATTTTAAAGTGTGGTATTGCTGAATATACGAAAGTAATTATGATATAGCATAACTGTCAGATAAGAAATAATTGTAGGAGTCAATGGATAAATTATTAAATTTACTGTATAG